>WTSP01023964.1:0-25270 GCA_025331215.1 Actenoides lindsayi
ATGAGCTTTACCCCTGGCAACACTACAGACTCAAGAGTGGCTGGAGAGCTGCTCATCAGAGAGGGACCTGGGGGTGTTGATTGACACTTGGCTCAATACAAGCCAGCAGAGTGCCCAGGTGGCCAAGAAGGCCAATGGCATCCTGGCCTGTATTAGGAATAGTATTGCCACTAGATCCAGGGAAGTGATCCTGCCCCTGTACTCGGCACTGATGAGGCCACACCTCGAGTACTGTGTTCAGTTTTGGGCTCCTCACTACAAGAATGACATTGAGGCACTCACACGTGTCCAAAGAAGAGCAATAAAACTGGTGAAGGGCCTTGAGCACATGTCTTATGAGAAGCAGCTGAGGGAGCTGGGGTTGTTTAGCCTGGGGGAGGCTCAGGGCAGACCATATTGTTCTCTATGGCTACCTGAAGGGAGGTTACAGAGAGGTGAGTGTAGGCCTGTTTAACCCAGCAACAGATGATAGACCAAGGGGAAATGGATTCAAGCTGCGCCAGGGGAGGTTTCGCTTGGATAGTAGGAAGAAATTCTTTGCTGAGCGAGTTATCAGGCATTGGAATAGGTTGCCCAGGGCAGTGGTGGAGTCCCCACTCCTGGAGGTGTTTAAGAGCCGATTGGATGGGGTGTTTAGGAATATGGTTTAAGAGGTAGATTTGGTAGTGTTAGGTTGATGTTTGGACTAGATGATTGTACAGGTCCTTTCCAATCTAGACATTTCCATGATTCAATGATTCTGTCTAATTTGTATATCATCAACCCACAGAAACAGGTAGGGACCAAAGGCAAAGCTGAACCTGCTCCCATTGTCAGGCACAGGTGTAATTTGTGACACTCAAAACGTGATGGTGTGTTACTCCTGACCCAAGAGAGTGGTTACATGTCCTGTGTGTGTGAAATAAGCATTTGCTACACACACCAGAGATATTTCATTTTCTCTGCCACTTCAGAGAGCTGCAGCCACCCCAGAAAAGACCAGTATTATTTGCGACAGGATGACAGCATGGTTAGGTCCCCAAGACACAATGCTGGAGAGTGGACATTGCCACCACTTAGGAAACAACACTCAAGTTACTTGATGTGTTGCATGACTCAGTTTTCCACCTGCAGTATTGACAGTACCATCAAGATTTGTGGTGAGACTAAACAAATTGAAGACTGTGAGAAGTTCAGATACAGCAGAGTATGTAAATATAAAATAACTCGTCTACTTCCTACTTTTCAGCAAACAAAAGTAAAATGCAATAAAATAAATGTGCAATAAATAAAAACAGGACACAATTCAAAAATATTTATTGTGGTCTAGAGACCAGCTACAAGGGAACGTGATCCTAGAAGATTTTTATTTATTTTCTAGAGCTTTGTGCAGCCAACAATGCTTTTGTAATCCAGGTGAACAGGACTACTGGTGCTGCCTTCCAGGTCCTGGGGGATGCTTTTGATCTAACAAGGTATTGCCATTATTAGAAAGACTGTGGTTTAACTACAACATCATTGCATTCTGTCAATTTAGTTTTGCATGAACTACTTGGCTCATGACACTCTGAATTTAATACTGTGCTACAAATAAACTAGAAACAGAATAAATATTGTAAGAACAAAGCTGCCACGGAAACACACTCTGAGCGTTTCGACCTCATTCAAAGACCCTTCATTATAATTGTCTCTGACAGAAGGTTCCTATACAGTGAGTACTTTAGTTGCCAATGACCTTAAACACGATTATCATTAGCCTTCTTGTAATACTGCCTCTCCCTTGAACTCAAATTACTGTGCTCCTCAGATGGTTTTGAAAGAGTTCAGTGTTGTAGTTAGCATAATTCAAGCTGTTTTAATCAATGGTATGTCCTTTGTAAATAAAGCTGTGTTCTGTAATGCACGCGGTAATAATTACATCCATAATTTGTTACATTTATTGAAATAATTTTGACTATACTAATTTGAATTATTGTTGCAAGCAAGCAGTAATGACAGAAGCAGGTAATAATTTATGCTGATATATATGTATTAGTGCCAAGCCTAAAGTTGGGTTTTTTTTTTAGCCAAATGTTTGAATAATTAAACCATGTCTGAGAGGCAGCAAAACTACCTTAACTTGAGAGTGAAAGTCACCTTTGATTTCTAAGCCTTTCTAAACTCATAAGAAAAAAAAATATGGGGTTTTTGTTTGCCTTCACTGAAAATACTCAAAGTTGATGCCTTACCGAATTCTGATCAGCCCACAGTGAAAGAACAGAGATCTCATCATAGAATAGATCTGTGGAAATTTTTTCCAGCTGTGTCTGTGACAAATTAACTACTACAGGAACCCCTCTTGGGTGTAAATCTGTAAGGAAAAGTCCTCTAGAAATAAGCCTCTTTAGACATAGTTTATAATTTAGTAATTTCTAGACATAGAAGCACTAAAAATAATGAGAGAGAAGGAAGGGTTTCCACAAACCCAGTTTTCCAGCAGCCATTTCATATAATTCCTTTCATAACACAAGTGCCTTAAACAGTATGTATTTCCATTCATGTTATCCAAAATGGACAACTGCTTCCTGAATCTCAGTGGGTTTATTGATAGAAACATTCTAATTTTCACTCTAGACATATTGATTTATTATTATTTATTTTCAGCTTATCATTGTCCTTTTGCATGAACCTCTTTTTTCCCCTCCTGATATGTTGTAGGGCACATTTTTCATGACCCAAGACCCACAGGCAGTAAATGTTATACTTAAGATCAGTAGGAATTTTATTAAATTGTTTCCTTAGAGAATTAACTATTAATGAATTAATTAGTGCTTACTGAAAAGCTAGTTTTACTCTTAAAATAGATATACCATCTTGAGATTACACTTACATGTTACTAGACAGTAGTTGTACAGTGTATTTACCCCTGCTTTACTGATCTTAATCATATATTGTTAATCTCATTTATTTTATACCAAAGCTATTTAAAAAAACCCAAACAAACAACAACAAAAACAAACAAGAAGAAAACCCAACAATCCCTGTCCTGACTAGTCTTGGAGAGAAAACATTAATAACTCTTCTCCAGTAATAAAATTTATCCTTCAAAAATCTAATGGGTGTCTAGGTAGCCAGCTCCCCATCTATCATGCAATTATAATATTCATCCCTTTCTTCTCCAATATCACTGGCATTTCCTATGTGCACGATATCAAATGTGTTACTGAAGTCTAAACATATGAGATCTAGCATACTCCCTGGAGGAAATCAATTATCTTCTCAGTCAAAGACACCTAGCTCATTCAATTTGGTTCAAATATGTTGTTAAATATTATAACAAGACTTCTTTCCATGTCCTTATCTGTTAAATCTCTAAGGACACGCTACCAAGCCTGTGGCCCATTATGAAAAATGGAACTTCTTAGTTTTTCTCAGAAATGGTACTGTGTATTTTCTGCAAGGCATACTTTACCTCCCCTATATTAGTAAGGCATTGCATTTTTCTTTCTTATTTATCCTGAGCAATATATGCAAAGGAGTGACATTTTCTATTGTTAGCCACACTTGCTTGTCGATTTAGTTCCTCAGATACCACCACCACCACCAACTTTAATGGAGATTGGTTGTGGTTTTATTTTGTATTGTTTCATTTTTCTCCTTAATAATTAAATTCTAATTCACAAAGGAGTCAGGGAAAGTCTATAGTCCTTGTTAATACAGGGGGGTTTAACCAGATGGCTGTAATTTTCTGTATCTATTAACTTGTTAATCTGGCATTTCAGTTTTTCCTGTAGCCACTAAGTGTTGCCTGTATTAGAATGCAGGCAGGGACATCTAATGTTAAAAAATTATACCTGGTAATAACATTTCAAGTTAGACATCCAAAACCTGGATATTCAAAACTGGTTGGGTTTTTTTTGTGTGTTGGTTTGGTTTGGTTTCTTTGATTCAGTTTTTGGTTTTGGTTTTAAAAGCTTCCTGATAAATTTCACGGTTTTTGGATTTAAAATATTATGGTAACACTATTTCCACACATTATTCACAGTGGTACAAAATCGCAAAGGTTAAAATCCATAAGTGAGACCCATGCTCTGTAAGGAGACGTCTTACCAAACTTCTGGATGGAAGACTGCAACACTACTTACTGTCTTTTTTCCTTCACCTCCTCTTCCTCTCTGCTTCTTAAATTTAGAAGCAAACTTGAGTGAAGCATTTCCAGATAAAAAAAAAACATCCAAACATTATTTGTGGAGGGCAAACTTCAGATCTCAGACCTTTGTCATCTTTGTCATATGCATGAGAAACTTTAGTGATAGAATCCCCTATCTATCAATTACCTGCACATGAATAACGCCATGAGGCCTGCTGAAGAATTCAATTTGCATTAAGCCAGACAAAGGCTTGAGTCATAAAAGGACTGAGCAGTAACTCTAGTTTATTAGCCAGCTGAATTCTCATCCTACATCTCACTGAAATGACTTAAAAGTCTTCTTGCAATGATACTGATAGGTGGTACTTATTTCCTAAAGGGAGCAGGGAGGAGAATTTGATTATGATGTGAATTTGATTGTGATGAAAACAAAAAAACAAATCACCAATAGCTATAAAACAGCAGGTACTAAAATTTATAATGTCTGGACTTGTAATTTCACTCACTTTCCCTCAGGAAAAGTTCCTTTTGTCCCTGCCACTTTCTCAGGGGGTTCAGTCTCCTAGTTGTACTCCCTGAAGTGACAGAGGAGCCAAAATTTCTCTCAGCAATGCCATAGTTTGTATTAAAGCTCTTCATTTGTGGAAAAAAAACCCTTAAGAGCTCACCAGAGCAGGGAACAGTGCTTGCATCTTCCTCAAGCTGAAGAATATCACAGAGAAACAGAGAAGGCCTAACTTTTGGTTATTGCTTGTGATCCTCCTACTCTAATTCTATGCCTTTCTGGCAGTGATTATAGACCACATGGTCTGTCTAAAAGCAAGGAAGAGAAAATAATATTTAAAAAAGAATAACATACATATCCTTCCTAACATAATGGGGTACAAAAAATCTTCTGCCTACAGATAACGCACTACTGCCTTGCATGAAAACAGCAGGATCTTCTATCTTACTAGCTTTGATGATGCAGGGACTTTAGGATCTTTTAAAAGACTTTCACATTTCCCTATTCCATCCTCAGGTCATGTAGCTAGTTACAATCTCACTGTGGCCTCATCTGTATTACATCAAAATGTAAATCTTAGGGTTGTCACATTCTCAGATTTTAATCATCACTCTTACTATCCTGTGGAGAAAACAGTCATCCCTACCAACCTTTCCACAGGTTTATTCCATACGCAGACCAAGAGCCAGTGTCTTTTTGTAAGACCAAGGCATCCTTTTCTTTCTGGCCTTCAAATGTAGAAATGCATGTGGAGGGATTTCCCAAGAACCTCTAATTAAATGAAACAGATCAGAGGAAACAGGAGTTTTTACCCCTGATGCTACAGTCCAATAACACTTTTAACCTTGAGGACATTGCTTTAACCTGACATCAGAAGAGCTTCACACATTGTGGCACTGACAAGAGCAGGAATCCCTATTGACAATGGAGAATAAAAGTATGAAAACAAAACCACGTTCCAAATATGCCACTGCCTAGAACAGCAGAAAGAAGAAAGAGCCTGGTAACTCTGAAGCAAAAAGACAAGTAAGTGGAGTATGGAAAAAAATTAAAGAGGCTCATTCATACCAATATCCACCTTTTTTTGATCGTAACTTTCTTGGAAGTTAAAGTCAGTGCCTTCAAATCCTATACTTAAAATTATACAATGCAGAGTTGCAGAAAATCTGTTAATATGCTTCTTATGATAATCATCATTATACTTACTGTTGAGTAAAGTGTATAAAAAGAGAGTAATCCTCCCCAAAACCTTAAATGTCAGCCACTGAGAAAAAGGGACGTGACTGGTAGGCCTTACTTGAGACTGTTCAAGCCAGTTATAGTGGTTGGCTCAGCATCCAGATGTTGAAATTTTGTCAGTTTTCTACATGAGGGTGAGTTTTAAGATGGTTTCAAGAAGCTTAATGAGGCATCTCAGCAAATATTCATTATGCTGAGTTTTTCTTATGTGTGCAAGGCAGCATACAAAAAAAAATAAATTGTTTATATAAAATATCTGAGAGTGCAAACATACCACAGAAGGGAAAAATTATGAAAAGCTGAAATGATTTCCTTATTATTTTTCTCCCTAGGAGGATACTTCTTCAGAAATGTGTTATGTGTACCAGACAAACTGAACATGATGTATATATTCTAGTCCTCTTGAACTAATCCCCTCATTGGGAAGAACCCTTATTCCTAAGGTCGCTTTTGGTATTTACAGATCTTGGGAATGAAAGTTCCGTTACATTTTCTACTTTTCTTGGTAGCTCCATAGATTCTATAGCAAATTTTGTTTTCTTATGGTCCTAATGTTGCCCAGAAGGCTATAGGAGGTCTTCTAGTACATAGGTACATGGATGGCTCCTGTTCAGCTTGCTGCCCACCAGGACCCTCCAGTCCTTTTCCACAGAGGAAAGTTGTCCCCAGATGAGGGGCTTGGCCATTCACTTTGCTGAGCTTCACAGGTTTCCTATGGGTCCATTTCTTCAACCCGTTGAGCACTCTCTGAAAGCAGACACAAACTGGTTTATCAGCGACTCCTCCCAGCATCATCCTAACAATGTTTTTCAACTCTGGAGTAGTCTTCAGCTGTCCAGAAGAATCAGGCCTTGCATTTCTGAGATGACAGGTTTTTAGCTTGGTTTCCTAAAGGAAAAGAGTTTCTGCAGTCATGGTCTCATTCTGCCTGTCTATCTATTAGAAAATTTAACTTCCTTTAATAACCTTTAACCTTCTTGTCAGATTCATTGAAACTTGAGAGAAAGGCTGAAGTCTGAAAGATATCAAGTGAATAGAGAAGGAAGGAAAATATTGAATGCTACTACTGAAGAAAAGGTAGAAAAAACTCAACTCTTAATCATTTGGATGCTAATTGAAGATGGAAAATGAACAGACAAATATTTGTGGGTTTCCTGCAGTATATTCCAACTCTTTCCCAGGTACAAGCCAAAAAATACACAGACAGAGCAGACGGAAGACCTCAATCATCATGAAGATAAATTAGTCAGAGTTATGTCCAAAGAGTGCCACACAGAGTCAAAGGTGTTACACAGACTCAAAGAGGGGGCTGAGGAAGAGAGGTGCATAATAGACTAGAAAACTCTGGGAACACAAGTGGAACCTCATGGTACTTACTTAGGTGAAGAAGTTTAGGTCTATTGAGGGAAATGTGAAATTGAGAATCACTGAAAACAGTCCTTTGACTCAGGGTTATTGTCAGAAAATTGACAAAAAGAAACAAAGGACATAAACCCATCGGTTTCATTAGGTCCATTACTCACATAGCAACCTCTATCTATTATGGAACTTGCTTGATAATGTATGTATTAAAGAATAATGATTTTGTTTTAGTGATAAAAGGCCACTGAATAGGAGTTTATGACTGTACTTTTGACTTTGATCCACCTGCATCATTTCATGAGTCAAGACTTTGTCTTTGTGCTAAGTACAGTTGTTGAGCTGAAGCATTTTATTTTCAAATACCTATTTTATATGGGATTTTTATGGATATAATTACAAAGAAGACAATTAAACATCATGACTTTTTGGTAGTGAGATTATGTTAGTGCAATATTAAATGCAAGGAATAGTTTTAACAAGATGGTCATGAATCTATACGTAACAGATGGGGAAAAATAGTACTATTTACCAGGATGTATGATTTGCTTCCACACTTAAAGGGAGAAGTTATAAGAAGTATATTAGTGCTGCTGAGTCCTCTGCTAGAGTCCAGATCAAAATGTTATATATCAGGTGGAAAGTGCCAAGAAGCATTTGGCCATGGCAACTTCTTTTGTGTGATTTTTTATTATTTTTTTTTTAATTCCATAGCAACTTTTTCACCTGTTGGGAGTAGCATAGAAACCAGTCACACCAGCTTTTTGCATGTTAGGATCTCCCATGCAAGACAGAGTGAGTATGATAAAAAGACCAATTTCTTACTTTCATGCTTACTCTGGGTTATTACAGAAGTGCAGTGATATACAGACATATTTTTTGCAAGGATGTGATCAACATCATCGTCATGTTTTTCTACCTTGAACTTGTTTGTTTGTGTTATTTGCTCTACCACATCCCTCCTAGAAACTCCACAATATGCATAATTCGCCTTTTCTTCTATTCAGTGTTTTTATCTTGCTAGGAAATGAGACAGTTTCTATCAGTGTTCGGTCCAAAATGTCTCCCCTAGACCTTGAACCAGTTTCTGTTGACTAGCAAAATGCAACAGTTGATTGTCTCTTTAACCATCCTCCTTTTACAGCTCAGACACCTCTGCTCTCCATTTACCATCACCCCAAATACAGAATCCTTTATATATCTCTTGCTGGTTGAACATCTATCATTTCTTTTTCTCACTTCTTTTACCCATTGTACAAGTAACAGTGTGAACTGCATCAAAGTGAACTCGTTTCCTGAGCGCTGATCAAACTCCTAATGACACACAGAACACAATGCTTTCCTAATGCTTCTTGCCTCTACACTTACATTTTTTATTCCTTTCAATTCTCTGATGCTCTTCTCTTGTCTCTTTTTACCCAGGTCACTGTTTACAACATTTGCAACATCATTTTATCTCTTTGCCACCTCTTTTTCGGCTTCTCTCTTCCAGTAGAAATCGTACTGGCATGGCTTCTTTGTCTTCTTGAGGAATCAATACAATTTTTTTTAAAAAAACAAGTCAGCGGCATACCTATTTTTTAACTTTTTTTTTTTTTTTTTTTTTTTTTTTGACAATCTGCATCATCTCTTCCTCTAGGCTTTGTGTGGTACTAGTGCAACTGAACTATCTTCTCTGATGTTCTCTTTTAAAAAATATTTATGCAATCTGTGTTTTCATATCACCATTTCTCACTTGTCTTTATTCTATTGGCAGTTTTACTTAATAAATAAAAAAATGTGTGGCCAAATCAACCATATATTTCCACTCTGACATGAATCTGGATTGCCAACCATCTGGCTTAGCTTATAGAGAAAGAATTTTTATTTTACTCTTTTTAATTCAGCTTGTGTGCCTGATAGAGCCAGCTGCTGGTCCAATTCAATTTCATCTCTATTGTAAAACCTTGTTTTGCAAAGGATGAAAAACATATCCTGTAAATCTTCAGCAACTGCATAGCAAGTTTGAAGGATTTGAAAGATCATTCTTACCTTTTGGAAGCATTCAGCAACTGGCGGTTCTTGCAGGCCACTCTGTTGAAATAAATGTTCCTCTGTCCTCAATATCAGCCATGGAATTTTTTGCATGTCAGCTAAACAGCAAACAACTGACTTCAATGTGCAAAAAGTTTTTCCATATCTTACATGTATCTTTGTCTAAGTTTGAGTAGTTGGAGTACTAAATCCATACAAAATTACCAGCCACAGTTTCAATCAATAATCACACAGTGGAAAATCAAGCTCATTAATCATGTCATGAAATCACAGACAATCACCACTTTGTAATTAGTGCTGTTGTGTCTTGGTGGGTCAGTGTATTCAGTAAGGAGTTCCTGGTGCTGCAGGTTGAGTGAGTAAATTATGCATATTTATTTGTATAGTATATACATGCAAATGCATGTATATATTTGCAAATGCAAATTCAGTTTTTGCTTACATCTCACTCTGTGGCTAGAATCAAAATCAGGTCAATTTTTACTAAATGAGCCTCCAACAACCAGGTTGCTCTTAGGTCTGGATTCTTGAATCTTCTGCTCTTTTCCAATACTAATGTTTATCAACCACTTCCTTCTGTTTACCAAATCCAAAGGAAGTTGGCTGTTTTGTATATCTGGTTAAGAAAGAGTTTCAGCAAGGAAAAATTACATTTTCTGTAAGTTTTTTGCCTTCTATGAAACCAAAGTTGCGAGAATAACAGCTGTTCAACCCTAGACGTAGTCTAAGATCAAATATAGAAGTTGTGGTTGACTTTGTGCTTTAATTTTAGACCTTTAAATTATTGTGTATAATTCTGCCGATTCAAAAGAGGCTGTGAATATTTTATTCCACATACAATTTTACCCATGAAACCTGACTGGGTATATACATGCTTGAAATTATTTCTTGGCTTAAATGTTACTATAAAATTTTCATTCTATAACTTCTGTAGAATCTTATCTGCTTTATTTTTTATAAAAACTATTTGGACAGTTGACACTTCTTGGAATAGTTTGCACTTAGCTGTCAAAGTCTCTTTAAAAAGAAAAAAAGAAAAAACTACCCTGTGAAATTCCCATTTGCCGCATACTCTACTCCGTGTAGCCAAGATGACTCTATCAGTCTCTTCTCTTCCCAGAAGCCCAGTGTGAATCTCTGCCTCCTGCTGATTTAAGTACAATAAGAAAAGTTTTTATATAGTTTTACATAGCCTGCTCAGAAATCACAGTTACTGTACTGCCTTCCACTACATGAGAGTATGTTGTTTTTGATAAGCTCTTGGTGTCTGCTGCCAAACCAAATGCAGCATGCTTTATTATCAATTCCAGCCAAGTACACATTTCATCTTTCCAGTTCACTCACCAGCACCTTTTCCTTCAGTTTTGGTTCAGCAGCACCACAGTTCCCCAGTCTGCCTTGACACTTTGCATTCAGCTGTGTTTTCTGGATAATAACTGTCACATCACATCCCAAATCCTGCCATGAGAAATCAGTTTCCTCCTCCTCCCTTTGCCCCAGCCCCAACCAATCCCAGGTCACTGATTTCTTATCTAAAAGGAAACCTCTCTGGAAAGGCTCTGGGTTTGTCTGTCTGAATGTTATTATCATTCATTTGCTGTGCTTTCTTTGGAATTATGAATATTCCTACTTTCCATACACAAAGATGACTCATCTGAGGAAAACAAACAGGAGCAGTAATAAATAGAGCAAAGTAGTCAAGTTTTTCTTCAAATGTAGGCTCAGATTTCCTCGGAAGTCTTCGCTAGCACAACAAAAAGGGCAGACCCTGTTACTTATCATTTGCCCTCTAAACCTAATGCAGGACACAGAGAAAGATTAAAAACAAACAAACAAAACAAAACAAAACAAAGTAAACAAACAAAAAAAGAGAACAGGGTAGAGCATGAGAAAACAACAAATAATGGCAATATCTGTTCTGGTACCCCCTCATCACCACAGCTATCATTGGTGGCTAACTTTGTGATGGGCTGCATAAGCACGGGATTTGGTATAGGGAAGGGAGGAGATAGAGTTCCTTCCCAGAAAGGAAAGTAGACCTTTAACCTCTCTTCGGGTGAGGTTCAACTTTGCTAAACATAAACATCTAAAACTGATCTAGGTTCTTTAGGTGAGCTTCTCTTTACAGTTTATACATTCGGTAGGTGCATTTGTCTACTTATTTTTATATTGAAACAGGTGCGTCGGTTCTCTCTGTAGTCAGCCACACTGTCAATTTTCTTAATTTCTAGGGGACTAAATTTAGATGAGAAATGACTCTGTTTTACAGAGTCAGCCTGGCAAGTTCCTCAGGAACCCTCAGTGGGAGAGCTGGAGTAATTCTTTCTAAATAGCAGAGCATACTGGCATAAATTTTGACTAGTTTTTAACTATCTTCCTGTCTATTTTTAGAAGGCCTTAAGGAGCAAAAAAATGCTCTGAATGAAGATAGAAAATTGGTCCCTGATTCCTGAAATGCAACCAAGAACAACTGCCCCCACCTCCTTCCCCAAGTGACACAGGTTAACAGTTTAGAGTTTAGAAATACTTATATGTTTATGAAATGCTAATGTTTAGAAATGCTGCTTTGCAGCTATATGTAAAGATCTAGGCTTCCAGTCATGAGCATTTATAGCGGGTTTATTGGCCAGTAAAGGGAGACTGAGTATTTTGTTCCTTCCTGCATCCAGTGGTTCTTTGCATTTTTCTAAGTTATTGGGGCATTAGGTTTAATTGAATGTACAACTTAATTACTGGCAGCCTCTCAGCCCAGAACACGTGCTGTGCACTCACAGTTTGATGCATCTGCAACCACATAACTTTGCAGGAATGCTACTTAACAGGGACAAGTGCTCCTTGCTGCTGAGACAGACAATTTTCACACCTCCATCCAACTTCATCCCAGTAATTCTGCTATTAGGACCTCTAAGTGGTGACTTTCTGGGTGGGGTGTTTCTATTTTTCCTACTCATACTCATATTTCTCATGTGGAGTATACATCCAATGTATACCAGGTCACCTCAGTCCAGTTATTTACCAAAGAGTAAGAGTACTTGCAGCTGATACCAGTTTTGGCACAGACGAATGACAAAACCCCTTTCAAAAGTCTTTTGTCATATCATGAGGATATTTGGCCATGGAAAAGTGCTATTGAACCTAGAAAGCCCTTCCTGGACTTTCTTAACTGGAGTTAGTCAGGGATAATTCATCACATCAAAATATAGTAAGAAAGGTGTCCATATTATTCTCTTTTTCAAGAACAGAAGAAAAGAAGAACTTGTCATACATAAAATGCATTTGCAGCTTGCACAGTTAGGCCAAACATTCATAAAGTCATACGACATAGGTGCAAATGCATTTATTAAGGCATGTTTCCTACTGTGTCTTCAAACCTTATTCAGTTCTTTTACTAGGATGACAGACATCAGTGGAGCAGCAGAAGCTTAGTGCTAATGCAAGGAAACATAGCTCTCTTACAAATGCAGGAGACATTTAATAGATACTGCTAGAGCTGAGTTTAACATTTTCAAACGTATTTTTCCTCTCGCATTTTCTGCTTCCCCCGCTTTCCTCCACGCATCCTGCGCTGCCACAGATCTTTCCAATCATGAGAAAATATGACATCTGAGCCAGGAAAACATGGTGTCTACATTAATTTATTCTCCTCTCTGCATGGGAATTAAGCCAAACTGAGGGGTTTGCAAAAGTCTTTCTCCCTCCCTTTCTTGTTTTTTTCCTTATTTCTTTCAGACAGCGAGTTTACAGAAACAGCTCTAAAAGCAATGGCTGAAAGGTTCCCAGAGCTGAACCTATTACTGCCTACTGATCATATTCACCTGAACAGAAGCTATAACACTGATATATGGTGTCAGCAATAAATATGTTAAGAACAAAAAAGTGTTGAAGAAAAAGGTTTAACACGGCTTGAAATTTTTTTGCCATCTGTCCACTGTGATAAGGTCATGTCCCTTAGAGCTGGTTGGCTCCACGTTACAATGGCAGTGATTAACATTAAATGAACAATTTGAGACTGCACTTGCTGCATACTTGTGATTGTGGGGATTTAAAATTGTTCAAGCAAATGTTCAGACAAAATATACCTATGTTATGGGTCAGTGCAGTTAAAAATATGTCTAAACTTCATAATAATTAGACAAATAATTTTAAGGATATAAATATGATGATAGACATGAAATTAAAAATATATTCTCCTGAGAACTGCATTTTTTAATTCCACCATTGCTGAAAGCATTCCTGCCATGGTGGATATTTTACCAAGATTTCTCTTTTTTTTTTATCACAAGCATGATGAAATGTTCAAATATCTTTCTTTGCAATTGAAACCATAGAAGCATTTTTGAACCTTCAAGAATTCCTGACTTGAAATGGAATCTAATGAAATAACCACTTCTATGGTCATTTCAGTGTGATTTTTTCTTGAATTTTTTTTTTAAAGGGAAATTTCCAAACTCTTTAGCAGAGCTTAAATACTTATTCATTAGAAAAGCTTAAGCTACAATCTGTATGTCACAGGAAGAACAGCAGATGTATGCATTTATCTTTTCAAGAAGGTGATATTCAGGAACATTAAGCACCTGGCTTTCTATTTTCAAAGTCTTGTACACATATTTATTCAGTTGTATGAGAATTATGTGGGGGGTTTGGTACTTGGCACCTGGAATTTGTCCTGTACCATTCTCTATATCCTACAAGTTATATTATACATGTATTTTAAAGCAAATGACATGCAGGCTTTCACCTTGTTTGTCAAGCTAGGTCCATTCTTAAGAAATACTTTTTTTTTTCTGCATGATTACTGGGTTTGACAACAAAGACTAGTAAAGTTACAGAAGTTTGTGCACTTGTCCATAAACATAATAGAAATAATCTTGTAAGCTTTAGGAAAGCACCACTTTATTCTTCTCTGCTACCAAATGTACCATAAAGGGAGATTTATCTAGATGTTAATGACATCTATTATGTGCTTTAGGAAAGGGACCAGAGAAAGCAAGCTGCTCATTCAGTGTGACATTATCACTGCTGGCATTCTGACACCTTTGATAAAAACAGCAGCAGCATCACTATAAAATCTTCCTTAAAATCACCAAGTTTATATCAGCAGTTAGCAGGAGAAAGCCATAGACATTCATCTTGCAGGGCCTTGCTGGCACTTCTGATTTCCTGTGAAAGGTTTTAATTGAGGTCATCAGGTGCCATGGAATTTAGAATAAATACAGTTTAGGAGAATTCAGCCCTGTTTAAGAATTACACAGTTAGCAGAATTGACTGGGGCCCTGGCAGACCTTTGGTTCATTCAGGAGCTTAGCAAAGGTAGACGCAATAATGTTGCTCTGTAATTGATGGCAAACTCTGCTTCATCCTAAATCAGTTCATCAATTAAATGTAACTCCTACGATCCTTAGGAAGGACTGTCTGGTATGTAAGACTTGAGTTTGTGAATGTGACATTTTCCTCTTCTCTGCCACTACATATACAGACTTAGATACCAACAAACCTCTTCTTGTCTCAATTTCTCCAGCTGTTAAACAGAAATAACTATGCTTCACGTATTCATTTACATCATACATTATTTTTGAGTGATTATCACTTAACTGTGTTGATTTTCAGTATTTAGGACAGGCAGGGACCAATAGCATATAGGAGATGTGGGGACAGGCCAGGGATTCACACTGTTCCTAAGTACTATCACTCCTGGACTGTGAAAAATAGAACAATGATCCTTATTTGAGGGACTTCTAAGCAAGCAGAACATGAACAGGAGACAACCGCCCTCAAGAACACACCCTTGGATGATTTTTGTTCCCAGGTGCTAGGTGAAGTTTTAGGTCTCTCACCACAACTGTTGGAGCAAAAGGTTGAACAGCTGGATCCAGCAATGAACCATCATTTCAGCAGAGCTCAAAACCTCTTATAACTTCTATTTGTTTCAAGTCAACTTTTTGAGTCTGAAATCCGTTTGTGTTGTGACAGAGATGTAGATGACAGCATAGGATAAAAAGTCTATTCTTTGAGAGAAGTTTCTTTATTTACCCTAAAATTGAGCTCGTTTCCACTGAAGAAAAAATTTTAATAAAATATTCTCAAAATCATAAACTACTCCAGAGCATCTTGATAAACTGTATTATTCTAGCCAGTCTAGCAGCAAATCCTTGATACACTGAGTCATAAAATTCATTATGCCTACAAATGACTGTAGGAAGGATTCCTGTAATTCCCTGGGCTGGCCAGGGAAGGGATTCCATCTGCAGCTAAGAAATTCTCAACCACAAAAAAATATCTCATGAACAAAACCCCATCTTTATTGTTATATGGGACATTGATAAGAACTAGACTATATTATAACCAGAGCTTTGAAGCATGAATTAAGAAACAAGAGTTTGAACTCTGTTTTTAATGTACTCTTTGGGCATTCTCCTAACTTTCTAAAATTACCATCTGCGGGGGGAAACTGAAAAACATAACCCCACCTTGTGAACTTTGGAAGTGTGGTGATTCAGCTCAGTTCATAATAGAATTACAACAGACAATTGACATCTCCAAACTGAGGGTCTGAAAACAGCAAAGAAAGATGGAACCTGCTTTTTCTGGATCACAGCTAAGCAGAAACATCACAGCAATCACCATAGTTTTCACACCATGCTGGCTATTTCAGGAGTCACAGAATGGAGAGGGGTGTTAACGTACTACAGACAGACAGTTTGTTTTACCTTTAAAATGTAATTATCTTGGAATTTCATTACAGGTTAGTATCAAGTTGTATATATTTTGCCACCTCATTCCCTTCTCTCTCACTGTAAACAAGATCCTAAATCACGTGTTTGACACATTTCAAAGCTGCTGCCTCACTGATAGAAGACTGTCCATTCACAGCAGGCACTGATAGCATGTGGTATACATGTCTTCTATATAATCTAACCTAACCTATGACTGACTATCCACTGCTTTTCCACTTCTGAACACAACTCTGTTGTGTGAAAAGGAGAATAGTTTACTCCACCAGAAATAATTTTGGCAAAAATTAGGAAGATCTGGGGGAATTTTATACTTGCTATACAAAAGTATCCGGGTGTTTTTTCCTTGGCTCTGCTTGGCACATCAATAACCTTGCATGGTAGTCTGGAAATCAGGAACTGCCCAGCAAAATACACAGGGCTTCCAAGCTTTTATCTCTCCAGAAAGTGTAATTCTTCATTAGTCCTGTAATTAGTCCAGCCTCAGACAGGTTTTAACATATTGAAAGGGAATATCATCACAACTTTCAATTTCTAAAAACAATTGAGGAATTTCATGAGTAATCTGTCACCTATTGTGCTCCAATAAGCTTATTGTAAGGAAATGTAATTTAACATTTTGCATACTTTCTAAATTTCCAGAGAAAAAGGGTTCTAGTATCTGACCAGACCTGATTTTATTTTATGAAGACTCATGGTCCAATCTCTCAAACTCACCACGCAACAGAATAAAAATGTCTTACAAAAGATGAAAACCTGACCATTTCAGATAAATGATTCCTGGTCAGCCAGCACAGAAACCTCTCAGTTCAGCAAGAAGCAACGGAGATGTTAGACTGTGTGAATCCACAGATCAAGCTTTGGAAAGTTAGAGTTTTGAATGTTCCCACTTTAACCAAGCCAAAAGTGGACCCAGTCACACTGTTTGCTCTCTGGCACAATAATGTCTTGACCTGACAAGCTCCGTATGTAATTGATAATAGTGAGAAATCCTGGGGGAGACTGTTGGCAGAGTGAGGTGTAATATTAAAACAAGGTGCTTTAAATACAAAGCTCTGCTTTGGAGGTGCCACTCTAAACTATAACTCTTTCTTTTTACTCTGTGGTTTAGTGAGCTTAGGATAGCCTGGTCAGCACCCTGAGTGAGGCAGCAAGAAAGAGAGACAGAGGCAAGATCTCATCTTTCGTCTTCATACCCTATAGAGAAATGTGAGAGCTATGACATGTCTTGTCTCTCCTTCATGGGTAGGTAATCTGTGTTATATCCTAGTCCTTAGAGAGTGGTTCACGTAGGTGGATACTGATGCACACAGAAGAAAGCTAAAAAAATTCCCTCTCCTGTCATTTCGTTTTTCTGAGGGTACTGCCTTGGCACATTTCACTTGCAGACCACCCCAAGTTCACAGGTATCATTTTTTTCAAACTTAAACCCACTTTATATTTTGGCTTTCCCCTACTGAACTTCTTTAGGCCATTATAACAGATGTTTTGAGAATGGCTGCATTTCCAGCTGTATTTATATAGTTTTTCACTTGAGAACAACAACAGAGAAGTAATGTTCAAAATCCGTCTGTTACATTTTTTAACACTATGGTTTTGAAGAAATTGTCTTTCCTTTTTCTGTCTCCATCTTGTGAAAGTGAAAATATTCTTTATCCTACAAGAAGACATGTAGAAAAGACCTGACTCTACCAGTGTTTATGAGGACATCTGAAATAAGGTTTTTGTGTGTTAGCAGCTTATTTTAAAGGTCCAATAGAAAGTAATAATTAGAAAATGAAAAATTTCTTTTGTTATATTTAAAAAAAATAACTTTTCACATTAAATCAAAGTCAAATAGAAAAGAAAAAAAAGTTTAATTTCACAGAATCACAGAATGTTAGGGGTTGGAAGGGACCTCTGAAGACCATTGAGTCCAACCCCCCCTGCCAGAGCAGGCAATTTATCTCTCAACAGTTCATCTTTTAATATTTCCAAGTTGATTTAGCCATCCTTCCTTCTTAGTGACAAAGGAAAATTTAATTCTAGAAAATCTAGCTTAAACTATCTTCAAAATTTTCTGTCCACAAGATGATGAAAGCTTTGATAAAAGAATATAAATACACGTGCACTCACAAACATCACTGAATACATATGTGTGTATGTATTTAAGTATGCATGTATATCCTAGATGTCTTTATAAAGGGAGATCTCTGGCAGGATTTGACTAACCCTCTTTCCAGTGCTATCAGACATACTAAGACAATTAACACCTATCTTCTGTGCAGCCCTAAACAAAGCTGTCTCAGAAAATGCTCTCTATGACTTCAGTAGACTTTGAATTTGGGTCCTTGAAATATGCAGGAGGAGACATGTTGCTGGTGTGGTTATTCCTGCTATATGACAAGTCTGAAAGGAGGAAGGACCCCATCATGACAAGAGCTGTAAATGAAGTTTATTTGTCCAGATCCAAACACACAGAGAAGACTTCAGCCTTCCCCTGGAACATATTACAAATTTATATAAAATTGCCACCTATCTGCAAGATGCCAATAAATGGAACAGGAACATACCATTGTGCGTGGCAATAAAAATAAATACAATTCAATATGCAATATATCAGAAAATATAATTACACATACCCCCATGGCAAGCAGAATTTAGCAAAAAGACTATTTGATACTATTCATAGCATTCCTTGGTGGGCTCTGTGAAATAACTATAAATCCTCTGTTTTCCTGGCAGATAGAAATAAAGCCAAAGTGATGCATGTTAGCCTCAAAATACGTCCACTGATATTCAGCAAAAATGTGAGGTAATGACCCTAAATTCTATATTCACCAGGGAAATTCAGTCCACTCAGTGCTTAGTTTTCAGTCCTTAGTTATGTAGGCTTCTTTGCACTATCTGCAGCCATTGTTAGTCTGACATGATGAATTGCCTCCTTGGGTCTCAGCGAGGATAATTATTCTCTGAGCAACTCACAGAACTGCCCTCATAGCACACTGAGAGAATGCAAAAGTCAGGAGAGTTGTGCTAAAAAAAAAAAAAAAAAAAAAAAAAAAGAAAAGAGAAGTAGGAAGAAATAAACGGCAAACAAAAAAGACAAGAACTTCAGACTGCTGAGGTTCAACATGTAAAGTGAAACCGAGCAGATAAACGCCTACCCAGAGTGGTGCAAAGCTACAGGTGTGGATGTTGGTTGTTTGTCCTCCCCTCGAGAAGATGAGGACCCTTTCCCCTTGGTAGGGTACAAACCTCCTGTGCCAGAATATATAGATTTCCCATTCATCAAAACGGCCACATGTGTGGGGAATTCAGACTTCTACATCTCAGCAGGGTACACAGTAGTTGTGATAAAAAGGATAAATCACGCTTGCTGGGACTCTTGATTTCAAGTGAAATGACTTCCCTTATTCATCTGAACCAGGTAATGGGCAATGCTGGTGTTCACAGCATGGAGGTGACAAACACAGAGACAACCTAAGAGAAGGAGTGAAAAGGAGAAAAGGCAGCACAGGCAGGGAGAGATAACACCACTGCTATTGAATTTAGGTTTGTGTGTGTGTGTGTGTATGTGTGTGTGTGTGTGTGTGAAAACTTTTTAGATACTGTGATAGGACCATAATGTGAAACCAACACACAGATAGGCAGGTACGTTAAAGAAGATTGAATTTTTGATTTTATTTTCCTTAAATGTATCAATGGGTTTTAAGGGCTCAAAAAAACCCCACAAAAAACTCTCCAGTTAAGCAGTTTCTGAATTTCTGAGGCCCAGTATGTGCCCAAATATCCCTCTTCACCCTATTCCTTCATTATTACTTGCACAACAGTTCACTGAGGACCTCTGATGCTAGAATTGGCCCCATTTACAAAATACCATTTTATCACTGATAAGCAACTCAGACTAAGAACTTATACAAAAATGATATGGGCAAGAAAAAAGTGTAGAAATAATGGTAGTTTTTATCTACATTACTGGGGCAAAGAGGCATAGAAAGGCTATGTGATTTTCTCTGCCTGTTGAAGAGTTGAGACCCAAACACATCAACATCCTCCCTCCGCACCACTGGGGTTTGTGCCATGTGTTATCTGGAAGTGGTGAGCATGTACACCAAGATGGATAGACACACTAGAGGTGTGGAAGGTACAGGGCTTGGCATGTGAAAGGATTAAGTTGATTACTTTTGTTACTTTGCCATAACTGAGGGAGAGTTGATTCTCTGGAGCCCCTGAGTGTTTGCAGCTAAGAAGCTTATACACCCCGCCCCCCCCCCTCCTTTCTGAAGGGTAAGTGGGAAAATGGGATTCAGTCAAGAAGAAATTATCAGCTGAAATCTTGCTTTGCAAAGTAAATGATCTGCAGGCACATTTCTTTAGAAACCTACATGAATCTCTGACATTAAAAAAAAAAAAAGGAAAGCAGACAAACACCTTAGCCTGTCCCTTCTTACTCCTCCACTCATCACTTCCTCACAATCATTTTTGTAGGAGTCCCTTGTATTCTTCTTCATTTGCTTCAATTTTTGATGAGTTTGTGTTCTGAGTACTCATACGGCAGCTGCATCATAATGGCTTGGAATAAATATAATGCAAACTGCTTCTGTGGTTTTTTTTTCTGCATGCACAAAACTGAAACATATGCAACATATCCAAAATGGCTAATTCTTCTTTAAGGAGCTGCAAAATATAACCATGCAAAAGAAATAGTGGGTCATCGCTCTGGCCTACACATTTATGCCTCCTAAAAATTCATAGCAAGAATTTTAGCAGAGTCAGGTCTCCAATAACTGTCTTTTAAACTGCACTAAGTATGCAAAGATTAAATACTCACACTTTACACACACAGAGAGGTTGTAAAGCATGAAGAGTAAGCACTGTAGAAGATTCACAATTGGGATATTATTACTTACCGTAGTTCTGTTCTTTAGACCTTTTTTTTTTCTTTTTTTTTTTTTTTTTTTTTTTTTTCCCTGAAACATATTCTCTGTTTTCTTTTAGGTCTTGGAGGCTCCCAGTCTTTCTCTTGTCTACAGGAGATTTGGCTATTCAGACATCTATTTGTCTAACACTTGATTTGATTTCCATTCTTTATTTAGCTCCCATCACCTCTCTTACTCTCCTTTTGCATCCACTGCAGAAAATATTTTTGTTATAAGCCATAAGGAAAATGTGATGATAAGCATTTGATTACTGACATCTCTCTCATTTAGTGTGAAGTATTTATTAGAAGGAAATGAAAGATCCAGCCTTTTTGAGAAACGGTAGCCAGCTTTCAAGATTAACTGACAAGAAAATATATTGTACACTACTAATGGGAGATCTGTCCCATACTGCTGCAATTGAAGCTGCCATACAAAATAATGAAATATTCTACAAAACATGTCTACAAGGTAATTTATACAGAACCAACACTTGTCATACTGTTGGTAGTGAGTGACCTATGCTGTTCTGCTGTGCTCCACAACCTCATTAGTTATAGTGGATATAGGGACCTCCATGGACAGGTGTCCTGGGACTTTGTGATGGAGAGGAAAAGGATCATAAAGCCAGACCCATGCTGACTGCTGTCTAAGGCTATTACAGGGCATATTTTTGAAGTTCCAGTAAAAGTTCCTATAGAGAATTGCCATATTTAACACACAACCCTGCTTTCAAAATCTGCCCCTAGTCAGAACATGAAGGGAAACCACCCATGCCTCATCTCACAAGCCAACAAGCTCTCTGTCTGCTGTGTTAGGGAAGGAGAAAAACAGAGCTAGGCATGTTCATGGGATTTGATGGTGTATCATTCTCCTTCCCCTTCCAACTTGGAACTGAATGGGTATATGTAAATGGCCTCTCCTTATATTATCCATGCTATCATTATTTCAGTTTTAATACTAGCCTAAAAATGTCTAGACAAGCCTCTTTTTAGATTATAACCTTATTTCAGTGTCATCAATAGGCTAAAAATGGTTAATAAGAAAACGGCTACTAACTCCGGCAGAACATCTGGAATAAAGGACCCTTCCTCTTGAAGTATTTTCCCTCTCTTTTTTTCCCCTCTCTCTTAAGTTGAATGTTAAAGAGAGAATATGATAAACAGAAAACGGTGATGGGAACTCTATCTGTATGACAGGCACTATGTCATCTTACAAGTGACAAGGTATAGCATCAGTTACAACCAGCAGGAAAGAGCAGAGGAAGTATTTCCCCTCTTTGGAAAGTCAAAACCTGACCACTAAACAGGAGATTTCTAAAGCTAATTCTAACTTTTCAAGGTACTCACCATTTATTTATCTCTCCAGACCTTGAGCACATCATCTGCAGAAGTATGCTAGTTACATACCAATGTCTTGAGGTTGAGGACATGGAAGTACAGAAATTCTACCAGGAGGAAAGCTTTAATGATGTGGAAGTAAAATCAAGACGAAATAACCTTTGAGTTATCATTACAGAAGCACAGTATTAAATTTAGAGGTTACGGAAACATTCCTGAGAACGTGCTTGACTGTACTATTGCCATAAATTAAACTCTCCCTTTCGTCTCAGCACTTTGACAAACAACTTGAAAAAAAAATAAATAATGCAATACTGATCAAAGTACATATGTAACTAATTACCTGATTTTCTATCCTTCCTCCTCTCTGTGCAGGCATTAAGACGAACATGAAACGCTGGAAAAAGCAAAGATCAAAAGAACGTTACCTGAATTTGCACAAATATATTATACCTGCCTTTTCCTCACAAGACTCAATTCTCTTTCCTGCTTTTAGATGCTATTTCACATCTGGTTTGGTTTGGGTTTTTTTTTGTCTGCTTTTGGCTTGATGAGACTGCATTGCACATACTAGGGACGTGACCAATGACTATGTCAGTGTGTCACATTCACTTTATTTTAGCTATCCAAGCTTGCAATATTTGACCACTGAGTCTAAATTTGATTCAAAATGGGGACTAAGTTTTCTGTTAGACTGCAAATCAAGACTTCTATCTCGGTTTGAATCTGTCAGCCTAGTGAGCTTAGGAGATATTAGTATGACTTTCTGATCCTGTGTGGGTTTTTTTCTTCCCTTCATGCAAGCAGAATTCTCACGAGAATATCCATCTTTATGACAATGCCTCTATCTTTTCCTGAAATGCTATGAAAGAATGTCTTTCCTTGAGGGATTTCAGCTGCTTTCAAACAGTGATCAACAGGAATCCACTTCTACACCAAAACTTCACATAAAACATACGTTAGCAAAAAGCATTTAGTACACATTCCTTAACTTGATAATGGAAATCAGGTAAGATCCAGCACAATGATCAATATCAGAATGTGGTCACCCAATTTGCTTTATTTTTTGTTGATATTTTTTCTCCGTCTCTGCCCTCAAAACAAATCAGATGTTTTTTTCATGCAGCATATTATACACAGGTCACAAGTTAAGGACCTTTCATGTAAGCATTTGAAGTGCTTGGGCAGTCTCCAAGAGCCTGAAAGTCTTCTGTTCTATGCATTCCAATGACAAGTAATCTATCAATTTTTTTCAGTCCATATAGCACCTTTTCTGGAATCTTCTTAATGCAACTATTAATAATCCTTTGTGGATTTACCTTTTCCAAAGACAAATTTGTGCTTTGGTGTTTCTGCACAGTGTCTCTTTGTTTCTGTTAATCTTAGCACTATTGCTCTAACAAATTTGTTTTAACCACTGAGATTCCTTGTAACAGAAGACCCTGATTGGGTTGCCTCTATTAACTAAGAATAACTGTCAATGAAATTACATCCTAAAGGCCTCTTTCATTAGTTTCTTTTGAACTTCTGAACGCTTTCCCAGGGATTTGATTGCTTTTAGACTGGCACTTCCTAACAAGGCTTTTGATATAAACTTTCATGCCACTGTTACTATGACAATAGTGCAATGCTGCAACATTAATTGGAATTTTGATTATTTCTTTGGCTCAGAAGACTATGTTTTAATAACTTGTTCAACTGTGCTTCAGATAAATGCTGCAAGGCAGAGATGAAGTCTTTATTTCCAGTAAATTTTGAATTAACAGAGATACAAAAGAGGAAGAAACGGACGATGGAAGTGGCATTGGTCCATTGATCCAACCTGTCCAGATCACAGAATCCCAGCATAGCAGGATTTGGAGGGGACCTCTGGAAATCTTCTAGTCCAACACCTCTGCTAAAGCAACACCCAGAGAAGGTTGCTAAGGATCATATCCAGATAGGTTTGGAATGTCTCTAGTGAAGGAGACTCCACAACCTCTCTGAACAGCCTCGTCCAGTGCTCTTGTCGCCCTCACAGAAAATATGTTTTCCTCATGTTCAATAGAAACTTCCCGGGTTGTCCCTTGTCCTACCACTGGGCACCACTGAAAAGTGCCTGACCCCATCCCAGTGACATCTGCCCATTAGATATTTATAAACAATTATATCTCTCTCTCTGCCTCTCATCCCCTTGCAATTTTAAATTCCTTCTATTTTTCAGTTTATTTTTCCAGATTCCAGCCAATATCCTCTTAGAAAGTTCACTCTAGTTCCTGGAGATAGAATGCAGCAGAACCAGAAAGAACTGAATTCCCATCATAGGCTTCCAGATAAATCACTCAACATCTAATGTTATTCATTCATTTATTTATTTATTTAAAAAGTTGAAAAACCTCCCAACAAAATTCCTAAATTTTGGAGATTTTTCTTCCTTAATGAAGTGAACATGTTTTCAGTGGAAAAGTACACTTCTCTGTGTCATGGTCTAGCCATGTAACATACAAATCTTCAAAGACATAGAGATTGATAAGTTACATGGTCTGTTTATCCAAATCATTTAGTGATTCTATTTGCAACATTCCAACAAAATGCTGATCTTTGAAAGTTTCTTTTCAGAGATATAAAAAGAATTATCTAAATTTTTTCAACTGCAAAATCTATAGTCACTATTGTCTTAAGGTTTTTACCCACAATTATAAAGCTCTTTGCAGTCTAGACTCCACAACTACTGATGTCAACATAACCAATTAAACAAAACATAACATACACATACAGTGTTATAAAATCTTCTACCTTCTAAGCAAAATTCAAACACATGGGATTTTATTTTCATTTCTTTTTGTGTTGCAAAACCCATTCCTATATTATTGCAGACATGTAGGGATGCATATCTTCAAGAAATCAATGGGAACTGTCTTAAGCAGTTTGATCAATGACTACCCCCGCCCATTTCAGCCTGGACATTCGTCTCCTGTTGTTCTGCAGACAGTTTACAGATTAATAATGAAGCATAAAACCAAGTTAGTGGTAACATATGAGCAGGGGAGATGCAAATCTGAACATCTCACATT
>WTSP01023965.1:7182-30765 GCA_025331215.1 Actenoides lindsayi
CCTTCCTTCCTTCCTTCCTTCCTTCCTTCCTTCCTTCCTTCCTTCCTTCCCTTTTTTTCCCTCTTTCTCTCCCCCTCTTTCCTTTCCTGTCTTTCTCAAAACCAATCAGAGTTCCATGATTAAATAAATAAATCTCAGAAATGTACTAACAGGAATGGCCATAGGAGAACAGTACATTTCATTAGCAGAGAAGTCAACAGTGCATTGCAACAGAGCTGGTAGTTGTACAATAGTGCTGCTGCCTGTGCATTCAGTTCCTCTGAAAAACAGTAATCAGAGACAGTCCTGTAAAACATTCTTTGTGTACTGGTATAACAACCACGCGACTCTCCAGGCTCCCTGCCAGCAGTTTAAAAGTACAGTTGATGTTGCAGTTAAGTATTTGATCTTTAGAGATGTCTAATCTCTGCTCCTGCTCACATTTGAAAAAAACAACCCTAGAGAACTTTCATTCATTCCTACAATTAATGGAAAAAAATCAGTATTTATTCAATGATATTTTGTCCACTGTTCTGAGTGACTATTCTAAAACAACTCTCTGCCTTACCTATTTAGTAGGCTTGGAAATGCAAACTGATAAAAGTAAAAATTATTTTAAAGCAGAGACAATGCATCAAATATATTTATTCTTCAGCTGTGCCAGTCTCTGTAGTCAGCCTGCTGACCTTAGAGAACAAAGCTAAAGTAGGGAAAAGATGACCTTGCACTTAAGCTAGTGAAATAGGACTGTACAAGAACACTAAACAGAGCGAAGGCATAGGCAGAGGTACTGGGACACTCTGATCTGTGCCTTGATGCTTGGCAAGGTTGCAGCCCTAGCCAGCTAGTAGTTCCCAGACTGGGAAAGACCACAGAGTGTTTCCAACAGGCATCTGAATTAGACCAACAGGTTTAGAGGGTTGAAGGAGCTTAATAGCGTGGAGGTGACTGGATCACACCAGGTAGCATCAAAGCCGAATAATGGGCACCACCACCATTTAGTTCACTAGCACCAGTGTAACCAAGAGATCCAGAGCTCCTTTGGAGCTACCAGAGCTTTCTTCTTTCCAGCAGTGTGGACATAAAACAAGCCATGTTGCTCAGTTGTCCTGATGTCTAAACAGGAATAATATCCTTGTAAATTGTCAGGGTAAATTCATTAATATTCATAAGAAAACTGTAACTTGTAATGCAAAGCAAAATTTGCTATTTGATCCCTAGAGAGGCTTTATTACCCTGTCTTGACCAGCCTGGCAGCATTATATCAAGATCTATTTTTCCCAGCTAAATATGAATCATTTAAGAACAAAGAGATTTCTCATAGCTGATAGAAGATGGAGTAAAACAAGAGAAGATTCAGAGACAGCAGATACTAGGGCATGATACCTGCAGGAGAACAGACTAGTCTGTACTTCACACTCTCACTAGAGTGCAAAATACATTAAAATATTGCAAGGAAAAATGTAAAGGTGGTAACTGTAATCTATGTCTCCTTCAGAAAGATATGGAGATGCAGTAAGAATGAAATGCAACAGGAAATATTCAGGCATTATGAAAACTTATAATACCAGGAGTAGGCAAGCTCTGGTATGGCTTGCTGGGAGAGGCTGCGATCTCTCAGAGCAGACTGAACACGCACTTGTCAGAAATGTTTCAGTTATGGTTGAATCTGCCTGTAGGCATAGAAATGGGCCAGATAATCTCTGCGTCTTTGCCAGCCTTGTATTCTCTTTGTCAGTGATAAAGTGACGCAGCAGGATGAGGCTGCATTTTCAGGAGCGCTTTCCTAGCAGTGAAATTTTGCAGTGGAAAGAATCCAGAGACTGGTGACAAAACCCCTGTTATATGAAATGTTTTGAATCTAAGAAAACAGTGCAGAAACAGGCTGTAAGGAAGCATGGCAGAGTAGACAAGGGACAGGATGGGTGACCTAAGAGAAGAGGCTTTTCTGTCTCGAACTTCCGACTCAGTCTCATGACATCACCTGACTGCTGTTTTACTCATCACACTGATGCAACAGGTGTTATAAACAAAGTTACTCATTTGTGAAATCCTCAGGTAATTTAAATTTGGTTCCTACAGTAATCCTTCCTCCTCACGTACTTAAGTACACACTGTATGTGTGCTTCATTGTTGTTAATACCAGATAGAAACAGCCTATTTCTTCCCTTGAGGAGCATCTGATTTTTCAAAACAATTATAAGACCTACTTCTGATGCCCAGAGGTTACTTACATTTTCTCTGCAGTGTGGATGCCTAGTGCAGGGCCGCTGATCTTTTCTTTCACAGGGACCCAGAGCTGGTACCTTTGATGAGGGGATACTATCTCCACTACAGAGTATCTTTTAAGCATCAAAGAGGAAGGAGGGACGCTGCCTTTGAAAACAAGGTAACAACCCTAAATTTAGGACATGATCAAATACCCTTTCTAAATTACCTAAATAAAAAAAACAAACCAACATTTCCTAGTACCTGAAGAAGTCAAGTTTGACTTATAAATTAAGTTTTCCTGGAGAGGTGTAGCTAAAGTCAGGTGAAACCTGGGATATCAGTAAATAATGTCAAAGTTGATGTAACTACAGACTCCTCTGTCAGAAATTGCATTAGTGAGTTCCTAGTTAAATGGCCTGACATCTTAACCCACCAAACCAAAGGATTGGTCTCTACATTTACTTTCTAGAGGAAGACTGGCAAAATATGGCTGCTGGTCTGTAGGAGGCCACATGAGGAGGCTACAGAACATGGGGACCAACACAGTGCAGCTTAAGTTCTTTGCCACATGAAAACCATAATCAGGCTCTATCATATGAAGTAGGTGAGGCCCAACAAGAAACTTGTTCTGTTTTATCACCTCACTCAAACTGGGCCTGTGCCATTGCTTTCAAGTTACAGGAGCCATTATGCTCAAGCATTTTGGTAGCTCTGAGGTCCCAAGGCATTATCTGGAGAGAAAAGCACAGCTATAGAGTAGGAAAATCCCAAGAAGTTTGGAGTGTCCTTACTCAACCAGCCCTCGCAGCCTGCATTGCTCTAGAGACAGCATGGAAACCAGGGCAGCTCCTGCAGTGTGAGCACAATGATCTCCCTGCCCCATCACTGCTGAAAATATGAGTAGCTGCATTTTGCACCACCTCAAATTCCTAAATAATTTTAAAATCCAGATATATGCTGAGTGGAAGGAAGGAAGGAAGGAAGGAAGGAAGGAAGGAAGGAAGGAAGGAAGGAAGGAAGGAAGGAAGGAAGGAAGGAAGGAAGGATCCTGACGCTCCAATCTTCTCACTCAATGTCAGTGGGAGAAGAGGAACTGTTGGACTGCTGCGATCTGCAGCAGAGCCCAGGCACTGCGGTTTGCTAACCACATCTGAAGGTGAGTTAGAGTAAAGGCACACAGGACTGGAGGCGAAAGAATACACAGCAGCTAAATTATTTAGCCAGGCACTGGGTTAACTCACAAGATTCCAGCGCCAGTTTTTGAAATACACCTGTACAGCCCAGTGCCTTACATGAGCTCTGAATTCTTTCTTTTGAGCTCCTCCCATTTCTTAACCCCACATTAGTCACTCACAGCAAGAATTATCAGCTGTTTATCTTAAATCTTATGACACATCTATTGACAGCTGATAAAAGGCTGTTTCCTCATCTCCACCAAACCATTCAGCTCGAGGAGCATGTTTGACCGTCACCTCCATTGGCTGGCATGGTGGCCCCACTGCCACGCCTGCTGCTTGCTTTTGGTGGGTATTTTAATGACTGCAGTTGACACCACACCTGGGAATGTTCTTCTTAGGAATTGCCTCAGGCTACCAAAAGGTGTTTCATCAGGTGATGTTTCCATATCACCCAATCATCACACCCTCCCTTGTGGCACCGGCTTTTCCAGACCCAGAGGCTTCCCAGCCCTCTCCTTCACAGGGCAGCTTCATCATCAGGCCTGGAAATGGGGGTTGTTGGCTGCTGCTCTCCACCAGACCGCCAAGGAAGGCTATACATACCTTTCACCACAGGAGAGTTAAAATGACTGCCTCCTCCTCACGTTAGGTGCAGAAAGCTGACAGGTAGTGGAGCTGCATGACTGTGGTATCTGCACCACACATGCCCTTGCATGTTGGGCTTAGCCTTGTGGGAAGCTTTGGGTTGTCTGGAACCTCGCTGTTAAGTATGAGATAGAGGAGTTCAGAGCTAGATCTGGCAGAATATGGAATTTGCACCCATGAAAAATCTGGAAACTTGTTTTTTCATCATAAATAGAGAGCAGACCAAGTCAAAGCCTGTCCATTGGTACTCATTCCAAGACACCATATACATGCTTAATCATGTACACAGAGGACCCTCAGGAAGAAAAGAGCAGGAGCTATTAAGAAGCTCTTGGCTTAATTCAGACATATTCTGGTCAAACAGGTACAGCAGTAGAGCTAAACCTGGAGCAGAAACTGGGTTTGTGACACATGCTGGATCCTCAGGCTCTGCAGCATCCAGAAGTGCACAGGAATAAAAACTGCTATAACTGCTGTGATGCTGCCTGCTCTTTACAGTGTATCTTCACTTGTTGGTAAATTTTGCTGTAGGTCATATACAAATACCTTCTAGAAGCTTGTGGGGAGCTTTTGGAAAGGAACATTTCCTTGATCCCATTTGTTTTCTGTGTAAATCTGTTCATGAGTTTCAGGAGTGGGGCTGGAGCTAGGAAGATGACAAGCACAAAACTGGGTGCTGTACACTGAAAAGCTGTACAAGCCTCTTGTCTTGTGAATTGAATCATTTGTCCATTTGTCTAAGGCAGCTGCTTCTGTAGCATGGCATAAGTGTCATGACAGCAAGTGGGAGGTAACGGTCACATCTGTGGCTGACCTTTAAAAACCAGCTGGATATTTTATTCTCTCTGTTTACTCACTTTGTTTGCTTGCAGACTTTTACTCAGTGGTCTTTTCTGTAGGTATTTTAGTCATTTTAGACTGCAGGTGATTCTTCCCATCCCTCTGCCCACTGATTTGTGATAAGCTTCCCATCAGAACTCAATTTATTTGGGACAGATTAAGTTTTGCCACAGAATTTACTTCATGTCGGTACTAATAAGTAAGTACTTACATATAAGCTACCATCCAGAGTCAGCAAGTGTACCAACAGAGTAATGTGCACATAAGGTTTTAAGATACAGATTCGTGACAGGTTTGAAAGAGTGATAAGAAGCCTGAATTAAAGTTCAAGTGAATTAAAATATACATGCCTTTTTTTCCACTTTCGTCTGTCCATCTAGGAAAAAAAAGCACAGATAGATTTGCTACGATTCTTACAAACCTTTCATGCAGTCAAATCTTACAGCCCCACATGCATGCTACCAACTGCAGAAAAAAATGTATCATTGTCTTATATGTAGTCTTCACAGGTCTGTAAAGAGATTTGCTAGACTCAGCCTTTTAGGGAGTATGTTTTGTGGAACACAGGTATGTTTGTAATATGGAGAGGACAGACCTTGTGTCCCAGAATCTGATTACTGCAACAGAAACAACAGGAGAGGAAAAACAATCCTACGTCTGAGTAGTGGGTCAGAAAGTTTGGAAACTTCCACTGCTGCTGGCACTGTTGCAGGCTTTCTGTGCTCTGGGGCACAACCAAGCTAAACCTCACTCTGCTTCTGTTTTTTGAACATATAATTGAGAGAACAATACCAGCCTCAGAGTACTGTTATGAAACTGAATTTCTCAATGTTCACAAAGGTTCTGAGTTCCTTGGGTCAGTACACAGGGTTCATATGTAGTAAAGACTACGTGTATGTAAAAGTAAACACAAGTTCATAAATAGACTTCGGAAACAGTTCCCTTTTGGATTTTATCCAGGAAATGAGAAAATAAGGAGGAGGGGAAAGCTAAGTGTGCCTTTCATTGCATGTGATTTGTTTTTCTCACTAACGCTACACACTGTTCAGGACTATTTCTAGGAAGTAGGAGGTAATCATAAAAATCAATCAAAATACACTGCAACTTTGCTGACTAGTAGATAAAGAGCAAGTGCAGAACAAGAGGAAGTCTGTGACTGAAATTCTTGGTCAAACACATTGTAGAATACAATAGGGCAGGTGCATATTTAGGTTTTTTTCATATAGAATGCTTTAAAAGTCTTTAAAAATATTTGAAACCATGCTAGTAATCCCTTGGTCTTAACTGGGCTTTAATTAATACTAAAATAATTGGATTTGCTTTGTAATTCTTCCACCATGTAACAATATCACACTTTTTAAGGTTCCCCTGTCTCTCCTCCTTCTCTCAGTGACAGGCTCAGTGGCCTGTCATCTATCGCTCTCTTTTGTTAAATGTCATATAGTTTTCCTCCAGGCAGTGCAATGCTATAGGCAAAGCTCTACAGATCCCCAGCTGTAGAGAATACTGTTTATGTCACAAGCAGATGCATACTGGGCTGGCTGACACCAGAATAGAGCAACAGGTCCTAACATTAACTACAAATATTTGTTTTACACTCCTGAAGATGCCATTGCTGCTAGGCTGGTGGTGAAGCAGCACTGGATTGATACAACAAAAACCAGGTGACCTCAGGAATGCCTTTGGGGTTCTCTGTTTTCTGGATGTGTAGTTTAAGAACAATATGGAGAGGTGGGTCTCAAGACCTGCGCCACAAACCTCCCCAGCATCTAGTAACATGACATCAGGGATCCACCTCTGTCAGTGTATGATCCTGACTGGTGTTTCTGTTACCTACACAGGGCTGTTTTCCCCAGAAGTTAAATCAAGGGAACATTCAAAGATCCATTTTGTGAATCATTCTTGGGGTTTAAAGGTATTCCTGCATTCAGACAGATCAATGATTATTAACTTCTCTGTGAAAAATTAACACCTCCTGATGCTCCCAACTGGCAGGATCCATTTTTAAAATAACTTCACAGATTAGGAAGTCACCAAAAATCAGATAGTGACAAGAGATAATCTGTTCACTGTACCAGCCTCTAGCATATTTACTACATATTTTCTCTTCATTATGCAAGGCCCATATTGTAATTATTCCTATGTGAAGGGATCCCTGCAGAGAGGAAGCACATCGGTTCAGATTTTCTTGTTTTGCTTGAGGTGGCAACACAGGACTATAGTCAGAGCCTTTTTCAGAGCCTTTCTCAATCAGGTCACAGTTTTCATTATGTGGTATCATCCTGCCTTTGGGTTGGTTTGTTAGTGTTACAATAGCATTAGATTTGGAGTCCCCATGGTATACAATACAAAGATGTTTAACATAAGAATTCAGCCCAGATGTACCTATCTGATTTTAAGGACAGAGAATAGTTCCTCGGATTTCAAGGTCACCTTTCTTAAGTGGGATCAGATCCTGGGCCTTCCCCTCTTACCTTAGACATCCATAACATAAATGATTATGCCTGGATTCCCTTTCTAATCAACAGGAAATGTAGCATTGCTAGAGCATGATCCATCTGAGCTACCTTAAGATGACATGACATAGAGCATTCAAATACAACCTGTTTTCTGTAAATAGACCTCTGTCCTGTCTTGGGAAGATCATTTCCATATCTGCTCGCTATTCTTTTTCCTTTACATTTTTTACACTCCCCACAGGATAGGTCTACTTTTGTACCTTGCTTAAAGCACACTGCTTCCATCAGGAGTTGCAGCTCCGTGGAGCAAAGAGAACTTTTTTTAAGCACAGCTCTCCTGGGCAATAGAAAAGTGAAAATGCAAATACATCCTGAAAATCAGTAGAGCGTCCAAGAGCTTCACTTTTGTCACTATTAAATGATCCCAGCGTTTACAACAGAAAAGAACATGCTTTAAGACTCACATTTTATAGTGCTGTTTTCTGGCCTTTAGCAATGATTAGAAGCTTTAATTGTGGCCCACTTTGCTACATGCTGTACAGGGATAAAAAGAAGGTTGTGCCAGGGTCTCTTTTTTGTGCAATGCTCCCTAATTTAAGGAAGTGAAGGATTTCCAAACATGAGCATTGACAAGTCTGGTCAATCAATCACTGTCTGCTGCTTGTCACCAGCTTTATTAATTTAGTAAGGGACAAGATGTCATTAATGTAGGCAGCATAGGCTGAGCTGAAAAGTTTGCTTGATGAGTATGACAGGGTGAGGAATATGCTGCCCAGCTGCTACAAGGCCAGCGAGTGGTGAGGAGGTATGTCTTCTCCAGCACTCCTGATGTCCTGGTTTCAAGGACTCTTGTCTGGGGATTTGTAAAGACCTTTTACAAAGCAGAAAAAACCCACTGGTGTGGCTACTAAGAAAATACAGCCACCATTTTTCACTCGCTGTGAACTGGTACAAGGCAAAGTGAAGAACTGCCTCTCTCATGTGTAAGTGTGCAGAGTCCCAGTGAGTAGCATCTTCCCCAACCTTAGCTGAAGGCAAAGCGAGCTTACAGTTCCCTCTGTAGGAAGTGGAGAGGGAGAGATGATTTCAAGGGCCAATTTGCTCCAAAAGGATTACTGTCTTTAGATTGCAGAAACTAATCCTTCTGTGGATTCAAATTAACCCTCTATTTCCACTGGAAAAAAAAAAACCCAAACCTGCAGCATCCTATTTTGTTCCCTTCATGTGGATGGAGAGGAGATGAGTCCATGGAAAGAAGAAGGTGGGAACCCCAGGGGTCCTGTGGGAAACTCTAGAGTGTCTGGGACTAAGGATCCTCACCCAGATGCCATGCAAGGAAGTGCTAAATGCTGATACCTCTGGCCTTTGGCAGCCCTCCTCAGCATAGGGGAAGGTTCCATCCAGCTCCTGTCAAAAGCTAAAAGAAAGCATTGCTGGGCTGGATGCAGCTCAACTCTTGCATACATCTTATATAGGTGCTCTGCCAAAGGAAAACCTTTTTCCCACCAACCAGTACCCTCATCCCTTTGGATCTGTCATCACTCATGCCCCGACTCAGCTTCACTCTTGCCATTAATCTCCCATCTCTTCTCAAGCTTTCTTCCAAATCTGGCTCCATCACCACAGGCTGTCCCACTAATAGTCCTTTCCTACTTACAGGCTAGAGGAAAAGTGTCCAGCCCATGCAAAAGCTGAATATCCAGGTTCTGCACTACGCACTGGGTTAATACGTAGCCCATGTGTCCTGTGTCACCCCTTAGACACATACTGCTTGCAGGAAATTAGACACCTGCTTTGGTCTTCTTCTTGCAGTCATTAAGTGTTGGTGTAGCATGTCTGCCAAACCCCTATTAATAAACTATCCTTTTGTCTGTTGAAGAGTTATGCCAAGATAAAATACCATCCCCATTCTACCATTCATCATCTTTGTGTTTCACAGGTCCTGAGAGAGATTTCTTTTCTGCACCATTTCCTGATCTACTGACATTTACGCAGCTCTTACAAGAGGAAGAAGAATATAAAAATCAGTGAACTAGACACATAAATAAGAGTTACAGGAAACTACTTGTTCTCAGCTATACCATTAGGACTACCCACAACCTACTATGAGAGAGAGAGAGAGAACGTATATTAGTTTTGATCAAAATGTAAGCTTTATTGCACAGTTTATATCTACACATTTTGCTGTGGAAATGTTCTGTGGCCATCTTCATGGGCTCCTACTTTGCAGGTCTAAAACAGCTGCTGGAGGGGAGCAGAAGGGATAGTTGAAATGAAAAATAAAGCAAACTTCCTTCTTCCATCACTGAAACTCCCTTCACTTCATGTTAATTTGTACATAGGAGGGGAGGAAATGAATTCTTGTGTTTATAATCTGTTTATTAAATACATTAGCCCTATCTTATACACAGCACATCCTCTATGAATCTCAAAGTATATTACAAAAGACGTTATTAGCACAATCCCCTTTTAAAAGATGGAGCAACTGAGAAAGGTATGGGTTATTGAAATTCATCCAGCAGCACAGGGAAAAGAGCTTTGTCATCCTGTCACAGGCCAGCACTGCATTGATTAGGACAAGAGCTACAGTGCATTTCTCAATCGTAGCTGCGAGTCAAGTCTTACTTTACTTACATTCAAGTTTTGGCCTCTATTGCACACACAGCATAAAATTTCCAGGGGAAGGGATTTCTGAGTACCCAAACTCTTTTACCAAAGATCATTTCTGTATTACTTTAAATTAGCTCAATTGCAATGACTGTTGCATGTACACTGACCTTCTAAAAAATGCAAGGATTTGACCAGTGAATCCAATTTAAGTAAGGTTATAAAGATGAAGGACATTTAAATACCTATGAGAAAACTCTCCTTCAAGATTAATCTGTTTTATTTTAAATTGGGCTAATACAAATTAAGGAAACTGTTGTTTTTCAACAGAATTTTCATACAAATATTTCTTGCAATTTATTTATTTCAAATTAATTTCCTAAGTATTCCTCTGCAGGAAAGGCCTCCTGCAGATGTCTTTGACTCCTAAAAACCTCTAAGGAAAAGCACACAGACTTGAGGTGCTCAGACATTCCTGATGAAAGAAGATCCCTGAACTATAGAGATTTCTCAGAAATATTTACTCAGATGGAGATCCTACAAAGCCCCAACTTATACCTCTGCTTCATGTTTCTCTGTTTTCAAGCATCCAAGAAATGGTGAGTCCCTCGGATCCTAAAATACTTAGGAAAAGATAGGGCAATCCATCATAATTTCCAGATTTTAAAGGAAAATCAATTACTTTATTAGCAAAGCTATTCAGAACTCCTAATTGCTTGTGAAAGTATAAATTAACCTTGAGATGCTTGATGATATATTATTTGCTCTTTAAAAGGTCACCTCTGTCCTGTAGCAGATTGCTATATGACAGATGTTAGCATCAAAGCCGTACTACGTGCAGAGGCTGAGCATAAAGAATGGTGCATTATACCCCAGCATAATACAGAAAAAGAAACAAAACCACCACCTGTGAGATGTAAAAGACCGATATAAATGTAAATAAATTAAAAACTTTCAGGCTCGTTATCAGGTATAAAAAATACCTGGAGGTAGGAATGCATTCAGATTAACTGACCTTTTTGTCAAAGGATACATCCAATTTAATTAACTGTGCTTGCTACAGGATGTTATTTGCCACATTGCCTCCTTTCTAACACGAGGAAGATAAACACCAGGCATCAGCCACCACTGGAGGTCACTTTTGATTTAGAAATCTCCTACTTTAAAGGCCTTTTGGCAGCATCACAACTTCTGCAAAAGCAGAAAGGAGCAAACTGGGGTTTGCAACTTGTTCATGAAAATCCATTGAAAAATATTTATTTCATTGTAGGGTATTTTGTAGCCTAGAAGGGCTTCAGGGAGTTCCAGCAAATTATGTTCATGAAACAGCTATTTTCACTAAATTTTTTTTCCATATTAGAGAGTTTTTCAGTGTGGCTATTTTGACCTGAAAGACAATAACAATAACTCAATGACCTGAAACAGCAACTATAGGATTGGCTTAGAATGAAAAAAAGCATGAAGAAAATCTTAAAAATATTCACCTGATCCGTAGATCAGATATCTACTCCTTATCTCAAAGGCTCCAAGTTTCTGGCTTTTTCTATGAAGAAGTAAAGAAGGAGCAAAGAAATGTAGCAATGCTCTGTGTATTAGATTATTTTCTAGACTAATTCTGCAAAATCTTATTCCTGAGGACTCATCCTTAGGTGATTGATACAATTGACTTCAGATGGAGAATGTGTCTGAGTAGAAAATATTTTTTTAGACCAAATATTAATGTTCAGCCTCTTTCTTTTTGTAGTTTTTTCTTGCTTGCTCAGGCCCTCATGTAAGGGGGCTGCTTCCTGGACTCTCTTGCTTGGGAGCATCCATGCAATCCCTTGGTCCCTTGTGTTCCCCATCTTTTTTGGGCTGGGGGCAAATTGCTCAGCAGTGCATTTCAGCAGCAATGCCACAAAACCAGCATTAATCTAGGATCAGACTAAGGCTTTTGTGAAATTCAGAAGACAGAAGAAAAAAAAAATGAAGAGAGGGCAAGAGAATATAGAAGTCACAGAAATTGCCCAATCAAGTACTTTCCTCTTGGCCTTTCTGAAGGAAGAATGGAGAATTTATTGTGAATGGGCATGTTTTCTTTGCCTGGTAACAGTGTCTGCAATATATTGCCTGCAGTGTTGGAGTAAATGATTGCTTTTTTGTATTGTGGTCTGTAGTTTTGATTATGAACTTTTTTTTTCCCTTTTTTTTTTTTTTAAAAAGAGATAAAAATCACAGCTTGCCATTTGTTGAAGATTTAAAGAGCTATAACTCCTAAGTGATACTACTGAGGGATAAACAGGCTCTTGACTCCTGCCCCTGAGTGCCATGACAGTGCCACAGAACTTCAGTTGTTGAAACCTAAACAAAACTCACACATAAGCACACAAGATTCCTGTCCATGAGGAGAATTTCAGGTGCCCACAGGACACAATACAAAGACGCTCTGCAGAGCTGTCCAGAGACACTCAATTTGCTGTCTGTCAGCTTTGCAGGGAAACCATCCCAACACAGCAACAGGCAGTGACCCAGGCATAGAGAGAGCTCAAGGATGGTGGTGGTGAAGGTGCAGCAGAAGGCATCAGCTTCAGCTGGAACAATACAGATGACAGGTTAAAGGAGAAACAGTTTCAGGAATTTGTTTTTTTCTCTGCATTCATATATATGACATTATACTGGTAATTTCATATAAAAATACAGGCTGTGTGAGTGGCTACTGGTACTAAAGGAGATAAAATTAATTTTGGGGATGGTCTTGGGGTCACTTTCCTTCCTGATCTAATGAACTGCAATCCCAGGTGGAGTGTACCTTGATTCTAATACACGGTGCATTTAAATTGGAAGCTTGGGGGAAGCTGTAAGGCAGTGTGCCCTGTCAGGCTGGGCATACACAAGGCTTTGCAATGAAACGTGCCCTTCTCACTGCTCTTTTTCTCCACAGGCAAGCATGGATTTGCTTTCTACTCCCACTCTCACTTCCACACCTGTCTCTAGCCCTTGACATATGAAGCTCCATTTGCAATCTCTTAATTATTTCTAGCTGTAAAGGCAGTGAGATCCATAAGGCCATTTGTTTCTATTTCCTTACCACCTCTCCATATATATAGTCTCAAGCAAAGCAGAAGACAGTTCTGCATTTTCTGAACCATTTTGCCATGAATACTCTTCTCTGATGATGTCCCCAGCTTGTGCCTGATAAAACCAGAGGACACATGTTGTTGAGGTGCTGATATAATGGCCCCTTTTCATGCACACCACATTATGGCACCTGTGGCCTTGTGGCTCCCTAGGTGACAGCAGTGGTAAATGTTCAGCTGATGACAGCCCAGCTCTGATCTGCTTGTTAATTTGGAGTAGAACCTTTTTGGGAGCCTGGAGTGTAAGTGCCAAACTTCTCCTGGTTTTTATGAAGCTTTTTCTTATCTCCCAGAGACAGGGGACTTTAAATTTTAACCTTTGCCCTGACTGGTATGAGCATTATAAATATTTGAACAAAGATGTCTGAAAGTGAGTAGCAGGAAACAAATATAGAATCTTTTTTTTGTTGGAAGAGACCTTTTAGATCATCAAGTCCAGTTATCAATTACATCAATTACTGCTTTCAAAACCCTCCGTTTTTAAGGCAGACCTGGTTCTTGGGGATGTTTCTGCTTTCTACTTGTTTAGACTTTTTTTTTGATGTGTCCCACTTCTTGGAGTGTTTTGAACTTGCAGCCCAGATCACAGTGTAGGTTTTGCTTAGCTGCTTGGTCAGGGCTGCTGGATCTCACACCTAGACTGACCAGTCTTTAGACCATGGCCTTGACAGGGTGCAAATTCCTGCTCCAGGTGGGATACCTCTCTCACAGACCACTACAAGGAGTAGGAAAGTTGGAAACAGAGAGGTTAACACTCCATTTGCATTTAGGGCAGCATAAGATAAGTAGGTGTTATTAAAGCATTACTCATCATGGAGAGAAAGGTTATCATGCAAAGGCAGCATAGGCGAAAAGAACAGGAAGGCAAAGCAGCTGACAGCCTTGATACTATTTGCCTGCCACTTTTTTGCCCTCACAGCCTTTCATCCCCGTGGACCAAGATGAACTTTCAAACCTATATTAAGACAGGGCAGGCTCTCTGAGACATGATCTCCAAATAGAGAAGGATTGCTGACCTCCAGCAACCTGCTCTAAATAAAATGCAAAAGAGCTCAGTCTCCAGTCAGGTCATCAGAGAGGTGATCTGGGAGCTGCAGGCTGAACAACAGTGAAGGGGCCACTTTCAGTTTACTGTTTATTTTTCAGTAGGTGGGAAGGCAGCACACGTACTTGATGTTGAAGGAAAGCAGATCTGTGATGAATACTTTCGAGACTTACTTACCCTTGGAAAAATATGACCTCCAGTTGCTGAAGTGTCAGCCCTCCTAAATGGGAGCAAGGGCCTGTGACCAGGCAGCAACTGCTCCTCAGGCTATGGCTGCTGGCCTGCCAGGCACAACAAGATAAAGCCACTGGGGGAAAGAAGTTCCTGACTTAGAAAAGTCTGAGGTTTTCTCAGCAGATGGCTGCAAAAAGGCCAACCAAAGTAAAACAGAACAAGAGCCCACCCTGTGTGTAGGGAGACAGTTGAAACCTTGTGCCTTGAAGTGGTACAGATCATCTGCAGGTCACAGAATCATAGAATGTTAGGGGTTAGGAGGGACATCCGAAGATCATCAAGTCCAACCCCCCTGCCAGAGCAGGACCGATACTAGGGCAGATCATCAGAAATGCGTCCAGACAGGTCTTGAAAGTCTCCAGAGAAGGAGCTCCACAACCTCTCTGGGGAGTTTGTTCTGGTACTCTGTAACCCTTACAGTAAAAAGTTGTTCTTCATGTTGAGGTGGGACTTCCTGTGCTGAGCTTGAATCCATTGCCCCTCATCCTATCACAGGGCACAAGTGGAAAGAGGTTGTCCCTGCCTTCTTGATGCAGAAGGTCAGGAAGTCAGGGGGGCAATCAGGCCCTGTGGGGGAGATTCTTCACTGTGTAAGGTCGATGGGATGGGGAAGAGCCAAGATCATTACCATCTGCATGGGCAGCAGGGAACAGCCCTGCTGTCAGAGTAGCTAGGGGCATGCCTGCAGCAAAATGCAGGAGACTGGAGGTGACTGCAGTCACCAGGTAAATGGGATGTGATTTCCAGCTGGTCTGATCTGGCACAGCACCATGGGGTGAGAGCAGCCTCTGCCCCTAGCCCACTCTTTCCTATTTACTCAAGGTAACAGGGTTTTTTTTGTAGTAAGAGTCTCACAATAAGAGACACAGATGTTTCTAGCTTTCCACATAAACTGAAGCTAATTAAATCATTAACTCCATTGGAATCTGGTAAATCCAATGCTGTCTGCAGCCCTGGAGTGTTTTGTCAATGGATTGGCCTGGGACTGGGCAGAGATTGATAGAAACGTGCCCTTGAGAAGCTAAACAGTCCCTCCTTCCATGGCAGCATCAACTGCAGCTGTAGCACTGGCAGCAGATGGCAATTTAATTGCAGCAAGACTGCATTTCCAGAAGGCTTCTCCCAGAGGATCACAAAATACAATATAAGCTTCAGGTTAAATTAACCTAAAACAGTTGAGGGGAGGAGGGAAATGAAGGTTACAGCTTTCAAGTGTGCCCATTTTCTTTGTGTACTCAGCAGAACCAGCTCAGGAAGGATTTTCACAGATGCTCAGCCCTTGCAGTTCAGGTGATATTTGTAGAAATTCCTCTGAATGCAAAGGTCTCAAACTGGGATATCGGAGCAGAGCTGACTACAAGTGGAAACACTGGAAAACAAATCCTGAATTTTGCCTCAGGCTGTGTAGGAAGTTGGTAATTTGTTCAGGAATTTGTAAAGATCTCTTTGTGTCTGCTATGCTTTAGACATGTCCAGTCCTGCTTTAAAATTTGGTGATAATGAGAGTGGGTGAGTACTTTCGATGTCCCTCCTAGATATTTCTGTAATTAAATGTGAACAACAGTGACAGCATCTGTTAGTTAAGCTACACAGCCCACACTATTTCATTAGTTATGAGATAAAAAAAGATATTTATGGGGTCAAACTGAAAGAAACCATATGGAGAGCTTGAGGGTGTTTTAATCATATTCTCTTTTCTCCAATGTGGTTGTGGTGCTTCTTTTGGTAAATATGTTACTGGCTTTCAATGCCCACCACAGAGCGTAATTCAGAAAATCCCCCTAGGGCTCAGCCTCTGGGACTGCTGAGAGGACACAGTAGGAGGGCAGCAATGTCCAGGGATGCAGGGGGGAGGATAAGTCAGAAAAGGCATTTTCTCTCCATCCAAGATACTCCTGTTGCTTTGCTGAATATGATTGCTTTTTGCCCTAGACTGGAGGTGCAGAAACATTCTCTACAAATGGCCCAGCAGTGGCCATTATAGGCAATATTGTTTAGAAGAAAAACTGCACAGCAACCCTAGGACTCTTTCACCCCAGCTGGTGTATTTCCCTGGAAACCAGCAGCCATACGGCCCCTTCTACCCCAAAGCACACCCTCCCCCCCCCACCGATCCTTCACTTGTAAGACAACTGGCTGCCCAGAAGCAATGGAATTTCAAGCACATTCTTAGAGACAAAATAAATAAGCCCTGACTGAACTGTTAAAACAATTAAAAACAAACAAACTAAACACTGGAATAAAGGACTTTTCTCCATTTCCCTGCCACCAGCCTTATCCCCACACATCACACTCACGTCTGGCTGCCAACAAATACTTAAGGATAGCATAACCTAAATAGTCCAACAGCAACCTGGGCTTCAGGTCACACTGTTCCAGTACAGTCCTCCCTTCTGAATGTTCCCATTTCCATCAGCAGAGGTTATTCACAATTTTCTATTGAAACTTCACATGCCATCACATTGCCAATGACCATCAAAAGTGGAAAAGAAGCTGAACTGATTACTTAGGCTTTTAAGATAATTTTTTTTCTTGCTGCTTAATTTGTGTAGATACTACAAAGCTGTCGTCTTTAGTATGCTTCTGTTTCAAGTCTAAGGGCACTTGTGTTTAAATTCTAGTACCGCCATCCCCACCGTGTTGTATCAACTTCTCTCGGTGGTGCATAACTTATTGGTTGTATTTCCTTTATTCCTCATTTGAGAAGGATAGAAGTATAGAATCTCATTTATATCCTTAGGGAAACAAAATATCTGTATGAAATCATAATTTTGTGGTCCTCTTGCAATGTCATGGTAAATCAGAGGAAGGATTTTGAGGTCTAGATGCCTACAAAACCAAATTTTTGCTTATGAAAAAATCTAATTTTTTTAATGACGTTACTTCTCAAGGCTAGGGTTCATATATTTATCTTTGCACACCTGGGGAGTCTTTTTATCGAAGAGCTCTGTGATGAGCTTTTAATATTCTTAGATATATGTATTCTGTCATCCTTTCCAAGGGCCATAATTTTCTCTGTACTCTATGATGTACCAATATGCTGAAGCACTTCAATAAGTCTATGAAGAAAAATGGTCCTTCTTTTCTGAAGTCCTTAGCAGAAGCCCAGAGTCAGCAGCTCTTAAAGGCCAATAGCAACAGTTTCAAATTATCTTTAGCATGTCTATTTCCATCAGAAATTCAATATGCTTTGTATGCTGAATAACACTGTTTATTTAACTTGTAATGAAACGTATACATTTATTGCAGAACAGATTATTCCACAGAGCAGTGGGATCCATGATTTCCCTTGGAGGTTTAAGAGACTTATATGTGAAGAAAACTCTCAGAAGGAAACTTAAGCTAAAGTACACAAGCAAATAGTCAAAAGTACAAAAGTCAAAATGTTGTGTAGAACATCCTGATTTTTAATAAAATTGATATCCAGAAATCCACTGCTGTTTGATGTTTAAAGCACAAAACTATAATCCCTGCCACCTTAGTTTGTACTCAGGGTTTGGTTTATACTGAATGTAGTTAGATGTTCCCTATCACTCCAACCATCTGCTAACTATTCAGTACCTATCTCACCGCACCCAGACTTCATTCCTCTCAGCCATTAGGGGATTTTCAGTAGGAGAAACTTTCCACTTACAAATATTCTTCCACATACTAAATAGTTAAGAAACCAACATTTATAAATTATCTTCCTACTCATCAAAAATAGACACCAACACACAAATACTGTTGCTCACAAGAAAACCTGTGTCTTGATAGTGAGAACAACTGGTAATCCTTTTCATCCTCCATGCATGTTCCTCCAAAATGAGACTATTTTAAATCCCATTCCTATCATCAGCTAAACAAATTTATTCTATGCCTTTTACCTTCAAAAAACCAATTGTCTCTGGTAACTCCATGAAAAACTGCAGGAAATAGCAGTCCCATGCTTACATACAGATTCACACTTGACCACAAACAATTAGAAACCATTTCAAATTTTGATATTTCCAGAAAAAAAAAACCCTAGATGTGTGTGTCTGTAAAAAGCTATGGCAATTTAAGGTTACTAAATTAAACCATAAATACTAGTTTCAAGGCATATAATTGGTTTTTAATCACTTCAATGCTTTAAGTAATTGAAAGCCTTGGTTGTAACCTCTCTTTTACTCAGACTTCTAAAATTCCCAGACAATTCAGAAGAGTTGTTCCTATTTCTACTCAAAGCTATTTCAGAGTGAATTCATCCTCTGTTGCTCCATCAGAAAACCATACTGACCCACATTCTCTCTGGCAGCATCAACTCCAAATCTTAAAACACAGAACCATGCAACTATGGTTAGTGGACCATCAGTGCAGATTTTCTTTAATTAAGGCAGCTTCTATCTTACTAAAGAAATTACAAGATAGTTTTTATATTTGGAATAAGGGTCATACTGACTGGGTTTTTTTTAATGCAGACCTTCAGAGCAAACATTTTGTCTATTGTTTACATAATTTTCCCTCCACTATACCTAAAAGCTTTACATGGACAGTGAGACAACAAACAGTACAGAATCAGTTAGGTTTTCTTGTGGCATCTGAGATACACAACACAAACAAAAGAAGGTTTTTGCTATTCTGGTTTTTTTGGGTTTTTTTCCTCTTTCTCAAATGTCCACAGGTAGAACTAGAACAGACAGTGTAACCACTAAGGAAACACAAATTTTAACAGGAGAGAAAAAAAGCTGATGATACTCAGTTCTTCTAGGTTTACACAGCACAAATTGCTACTTTTTCTTCTAGAGCCTTAAAATTATATTTATGCAACTTTAGGGCATAAGCTCTTACCCAAGACCAAGGAGAGCCAGTTGGAGTCTCTGGCTGATCGTCCTCCTCAGATGACATTCTGAGCTGATCATTTTCCCCCATTCTTTGCATACTCTGCTAAAACCACTCTTGGTTTTGGCCATATAAAAAAATGCTGCCTTCAGGTTTTAGCTGTTGACAACAAAGTTCCAGAATATAATTTCCCAGTGAACATGTTTGCTTGCTAATTTTACCTGATGAAGTTCTTGGAAGCATAGGCAGAGCAAGAAACCTGAGCTCAGTAAACCAGATCACACTTTCCTTGCAACTGGCTCCTCAAGTATCCTAATTAAGTCATAAGGTTCAGTGAAAATTTAGAGTCTGACAAACACAAATTCACTTCCAAACAGTCAGTATCCTTACTGTCATACAGGACTTTTATGGTCAATTTTCTAAGTTATAAATTCTGTGAATGGAATGTAAGGAATTTTCACTGCCAATATTTTATTAACATCATTATTCATATTTTGTGTGGATTTTAATGGTTTAATTTTGTTTTCAAGACAGATTCTTAATGTCAAAATCTAATTCTGCATTTCTGCACAGCTACATAACTTCAAAACCATAATTGTATGCATTGGAAGGCAGCACATCTTTTCTATTCTTTTGTGCAATCAAGTTTGAAAGAAGGCTATTTTCTTTTACAATTGTTCCTTTTGGTCTTCTGTTTCTGGTAGGTTTGGTACCAGAGCGTAAAATCCATTTATTATTGATCTTACCTTATGTAACTTGAGCCAAACTTGCACTAGTACCTGTCAGACTTCTGGTTCTGTAAGAGGGGACTTCTGAGTACAACGTCTTGAAAACACTTCTGGCAGCTAACAGGAATGGCAGCTTTGTCACCAAGATCAGGCCTAGAAGACTCCATATGACTGAACTGACCATTAATTCACAGCTGTGATGCTTTCAAATTCACAACCTTCGGCTTGAATTTTGTTATTTATTATTCCTCTGCTTATATGGCTGCAGTGGCTGTGAAATAAAATTGCTATCAAAACCCCCGAACCCTTCTGATACATCTATGACTGTGGGCAAAGGCTTCAAAAACCTTTTCACTGAGTTATATAACAAAATAGGCTATATATAGCACACCACTGCAGGAGAGTCCTGCTGTTAGCTATGAGCTAATAATGATTCTCAAATGAATAAATATGCCCAGCTATGTTTGATATTTAAACTTAAGCTATATATATGCAAATTCAGTAAGCAGAAAAATAATTAAGTGATGGAAAAAGAAAACTTTGCAAATATAGTATTGAGCAGAGAAATATCCTGTTGCCAGTTCATAGTCTCTCACCACTGTGAGTGTTACTAAGCTGGGTAGCATGTAAAAATAGAGAGGACTAAAAAGTGATCGCCCTCTCTGATAGTTGGCAGCCCACCAAACATTGTCAGCTTGTAGATAAGTGTATCACAGGCACAGGCTGTAGTTTGTGTGTGTTTTTCAAAAGCAACATCAGAATCAGCTGTACTTACCTCTGTCATCCTTATCCCAAATCTCAACATGCAGGGCTTTTTAATGTCTGAAACAGTTTCCTGAAACAGTTTCCTAAATGAGTTTATTCTAGGATCTCAAGAAGCACTGTGACATCCCAGCTGAGAAGGAAGATCACTACAACATGGAACTGCCTTTAAGTTTTGAAAGTATTGGGAACAAGGTGTTTTTCCCATGCATCAACCAAAACTAACACAGCTGCCAAACTGCTGCAGTTGTCTGACATGGTAAAGGAAATGTTAATTTGAATCACAGAACAGGGATCAGGTGCAAGCAACGCGCACTCTCAGTTCACTACAGTTACACTTTGAGACTATGGGAGTCTTCTGAGCTGCCCTCAGCATCCCTCCTGCACTGGTAGGCAGCCTCATGATGCCAGCTCTGACCTTCTCCTGCCCCTGAAACTCTAATACTCTGACCAACTGGCACCAATCCCCAGTAGACATCCTTCCTGATGGGTGACTTAGGATCACAGGACATTGACTCAGAAGATGGCTGTAAAAGACTTAGCTATCAGGAATATTGATGCTTAGACTCTCACAATTCACATCAGAAACTCAGACTCTGTAGTGGTCCAACAGTCAAGTCATTTCCAAGAGAAAACAGCACAACACTTCTGTTACCAAGATGCTCAAGTTACTCGTTTCTGTTGTACAGCAAATGTCAAGATTCTAAGCACAGAAACCCATTTATTAACTGACAGATCACATATTCTTTCTGGGACCATTTTGGGGAAGGAAATTCAGTACAATTCTCATTTCAGCAAAACATGGAAATGCCACACCTAGTGAATTTCAATGGCATTCCTGCTTCTGCTGAAAGGTCTATTCACTGAACTTAAAAGATAGGAATGACTGTTTGTTGGAGCAATTTTCCACTGTCTCACCCATTTCTTCTGCTAAATTTGCTTTCAAGCTCTGATGGGTAGGTTTAACAATCTATAGGAAATACTGTTTAAATAATTGTAGCATGTTCTGTAGTGCTTATTTATATAGTTCTTCAAGAAGTAGCTGTGCATCTTTTCCAGCACATTGTATTTCTGAGGCCTTTGTCATATTCTTCACTGTCCAATTTCAGGACCTTTCTACTTTCACCAGGAAACACTAACAAGTATGAGCAATTCTTCTGTGCAACTTACATGAACCCAACAACTGCTGTTCCTAGATCAACGCATCTGATAGTCTGGTGTCCTGTGTCCAAGGGTGACCATCACCAAACACTTCTGATCAAGATACCCAGAAATGGAATAATAACCAGATATGAAAAGAAATTTCTCCATAAGTTTTATAAATTAGGACAGTGGTTCCCAGCCTTTTCCCAAGGTTGCCATTCCCACCACCTGTTCCCCTTCCCACTTCCTCTGGTGCCATGCTCACACAGACAGGTCACTGTCTCTTTACCTCCTTCCTACCACTCCCTTAAGACTCCAGCATGCTTTTTTCTCAGTCCCTTCCCATTTCCCCACTCTCAGGACTTCACAACTTTGCTGCTACTTCCCAAGTTGGAGTTTTGAACCAAAGACACACGTGGAACGTGGGGGCTCACACGAAATTCACAGAAGATATCCTCAGATGCACAGTTCACACAAGCTTCACAATGGTTTTTGGACTTCTGCTCAGCCTGTATAATCTGTGAGATCTTGTAGCAACAAATTTCATTGGATAGTTAAGAAGTGTAAACAGAAATCTTGATGTCAGTTTTAAACATTCCCTAACAATTTCACTGCATGATGATACAAGGTAGGCAGGAGCCAACATTTTTTATAACCAATGCTTCTAACTGCTGTATCATGAGAAGGAAAAAAACCCCAACACATTTGTAATCATCCCAGAATACTTAAATATAGTAATATTGGCTCATGGTAGCCTTTGTCTGAACTTTATTTCGCTGAACTGATAAGATTTTGTCATCTTATTTGTAATAAAATAATTATTCAACTTAAAAAAAGATACTGTGGACAAAGCATATGGAACTGCTTTTTTATTTTCTTTCTGTATAGGCTTTTGTCTCATGAATACCCATGGCAATTTATAGCACCTTGGTACTTGAAAAAGGGCTATATTAAGAAAGCAAGTATAAAATCTACCTTACACAGCTGCTGAGTTGTAACTCTTCTGTCTTGAATATCCTGCAGAGCTAAGACTCAAGATGCTGCATGTTCAACCCTAACATGAGCTTAGTAGGGAATTTGAGACTGGTACACAGTGCTGCCAGGCTGCCTCAACACAGGTGTGGTCTTGTCTGGGGCAGATCTATGAGATTTATGGCTGATAAGACAACAGTATTTACAAGAGTAATTTAAGTTCGAATAGAAAGCAATCACACCATCTCCAAAAACCAGGAAGTTCTGTGTGTTTGCAAAAGTGCACTCTGCATTGGTATCATATGATGCAAAATTAATCCAGAGGTTACTGCAATACCCTGTGAGACAATAACTGTTCTTCAAACTGTTGCTAGTCCATATAGGCAGTAACAACTAAAAACTCACTTTCCTAGCAATCCTGAGTACTGTGCTCAGTTTTGGTCCCCACTATACAAAAAAAAGTTGGGGGCAGGCTAGAATGGGTCCAGAGAAGACCACAAGGATGATCAGAGTACTGGAACACCTGCCATATGAAGAAAGGCTGAGAAAACCTTGCTTTGTTCAGCCATGAGAAGAGAAGGCTTAGGGGAGACCATATTACCTTGTACCAGTACATAAAAGGTGGCTACCAAGAAGATGGAAACTCACTTTTTACAAGGAGTCACACAGAAACAACAAGAGGTATTGGATAAAAGTTATTCCTGGGGAGATTCCAATTGGACTCTACAAAAAAATTTTCACCATGAGAACAATTAGACATTGGAGTCATCTCTCAAGGTAAGTGGTGGATTCCCCTACACTGGACAGTTTTCAGAGTCAGCTTGACAGGGTGCTGGGCCATCTCATTTAAACATGGTATTATAT
>WTSP01023965.1:40216-89066 GCA_025331215.1 Actenoides lindsayi
CCCAGGTGACTAGTGATAGGACAAGAGGAAATGGGCTTAAGTTGCACCAGGGGAGGTTTAGGTTGGATATTAGGAAATTTTTTTTTACTGAAAGAGTGGTGAAGCATTGGAACAGGCTGCCCAGGGAGGTGGTGGAATCACCATCCCTGAAGGTATTTAGAAAATGTGTAGATGTGGCACTTCAGAATATGGTGTAATGTTCCTGATAATATTTAGTACATGGCTGGACTTGAGGATCTTGAATGGTGTTTCCAACCTCAGTGATTCTATGACCTACATTTGAGTTTAAGTATGACCTTGTCTTTAGAAACAAACTTAACAGAGAGAGCCTACAGCTCCTGAGATCTAATGTCAGCTTCTCCTGTTCTGTTTTCTTGGTATTTGCTTCTCTGTCTCCCCTTATCAATTAAAAGTGAACTAAAACATTTGTATTTTGAAGTGCTTTCTAAGGGCTAGCTAGTATTTGTAAAACTCTCTTGTTGAAGAAATTTGCTGTAGGAAAGGCCAAATTATAGCAGACTGAGAAAACACTTCTTAAAGAAACATGTGCTCTGTATTGATTCAGAATCTGATATAATTCACAGACTATATTAGCATTTAGGACAACTCTGGTATTGTTCCCCATCTCCATGTACTTTATTAGAAACCTCTAACAATATCTCTGTGGGAGTAAGAATTTGATTTTAACATTACAGGGATCTAATACCTCATTCTTCAAAAGCTGTGTATCTGTTATTAAGGAATTCATCATTGAACTCATCCAAAACACAGCCTATACATTTCTAGAGCTTCTTGAAGATTATTTTGTTCAGTACCTGTGGTCCTAAGTTAAGGTAACAGTCCACAGATAGCACTGGATGGCTATAATTCTTCAGCGAGAGAGGGAAGAAGCGATGGCTGTGATACTGGAGGTATTTTTCAAGGAGCAACTGAGCAGGTGCTGCCAAGAAGGTGTGCTTGCTGTCAGGAGCACAAATGTACTGAGCAGGGGAGATTGAAACTGGAGTGTCAGATACCTATGAGGAAAAAATATTTCTGGTACAGATCAATCCTGATCAATCAAGTTGTACTTATCTGAGTTTTGGTTTGCATAAAATATATCTCTAAGCTACAAACCTAAAATTTATATAAGAAGCAAAGTCATTAAACCAAAACTATCTGCTAACTGAAAAGTTGCAGAGTTTCATAGAATTATATTTGTATTTATAGAGTCTTTAATGTTTCTTCTTTGAACCCAAAGTACTCCTACATATGAAGTCATATGAAGATGAGTAATTCAATAGCTATACATAAAAATATCATAGTGAACAGTTACTTGGATCCTAAAGAGACACTTTAGGTGTTTTGAAAAATTTTGAATGAAAATGATTAAGTAAAGGTACACTTATGCCAAGAATATTGTGCATTTCAGAAGTAAGTAATAAGAAAAAACCCCAAACACGGCAGACATGCCCCATTACTGGCAGCTGACAGTGCACCGAAATAGGTCACCTCTCCTGGTTACAGGATACAAAAAGGGAAAACAGAATTTTAATCATAATAAAACAGAGGCCTCAGTTCCCACCTTAGATTTAATGTGGAAGGATCGCTGTCCTCCTACTGCAATTTGCTTTTTCATGACACTGAAGTGATTGAACTGACAGATGAGAAGGCCAGCACTGTGGACGCGCAAGTTGAAGTCAACGTCATCACACGTAAATCTGGAAAGAATAAAGACATAGCACTTCAGAGGAATGTTTCTCATCACCCACTAGCAAATACAAGTACTAAGGGTCTTTGATCACCACTGTAAATTGGACAGGTGTCAAACATACCGACGGTCCCCCAGCGCCTATCAGTCCATGAAAGTCTTCAGCTTTGTAGTAATAAATGAGTCTAGAATGAGTTCAAGATCAGAATGAAGGAGGGAACCACTTAGAGAGGGAAAGAATCAGAAAGACAGAGCAAAGTGGAAGGAGAATGGTAGTAAGTTGCCAGGGAAAATACTTAGGAGTTAATTTTTAATTTCTTTTTCTTGGCTTTTTACTACAATCATGCAATCATAGAAAATAGCTGCATATGTTACCACCCTAAATAAGGACAAGGAAATTAATTCCTTTGACTTCCAAGGAAAAGATGAGGCCTTATATTTGATTTGTCAAATGCACAGAGGACTCCGCTCATTTTTCCTTTAGAAAACAAATATGTAGTAAATCTTTCAATGTTCCTCTATAGAAATAATGTCATTTTACATTAGAGACAAAAACGTTTTGAAAACAGGGAGTCTTTTCTTTATGCAATAGAACTGCTGAGACATAATATATTAAGCAGAAGGAGGCCAAGCATTTCTGAGGTAAATTTGACCCATTTTAAAAATAAGACGGAACAGAATAAAAGGTAAACTTCTAAAGCTGACTAAATTCAAATACTCTGGCCTTTGGAAAATTCAGAATCAAATATACATTTCGAAAGTATATATTACACAGCAAACAGGATGATGTGCAGAACAGTTGGAATAACATCCAGGGCTTGGATTGAAGATTGCTTACCAATTACTGCAATGGTCAACATCTGTGAGAAACATGGCATTTAATTATAGGTTTTTAAAGTCTTGTCTTTGATCTTAGTAATATTTACACGGATATATGGTATCCCTGACTGTCAGTGTCTCTGTTTTAAGATGTACCTTTATCCTTGCCAGCCCAGGCTTGGAATATCATACAGTATTTCAGGCTTGACAGCACCCACACAGAGGATTATGATGAGCCATGCGTGGTCTAAAGACACAGGCAGGAAACGTGTGGTGTGATCGGGCATTCCTGACATTTTAACATTGCTGTCTGTAGTCATATCAATTTACTTTATAGTTGTTCTCTTCATTAGCCCTTCATAATGCTTCATAAGGTAATACAGTTAGACAGGGAGCAAGTTCAAAATGCTCTTATACAGTGTCAGGCTGATGACAATAGAAATATAAGTCATCTGTTTATCCACAGAATAAGGAAAGTAGAAGTGTTTCCCTGCAGTTATAAATAAACTTGGACTTTGAAAGACTTACCTTCCTGAGATAGGTGAGGTCTTCTGAGAAATACAGTGACTGATGTTCAGTTATCTAAATCTAGGTGTGTAGAACCATTTTAGACTACCTGGGGTACCCCTCCTAGCTTACAGAAAAACACATGTAGATTTTATGTCATACTTGTCAGCCCCATTTAGACATCTTGCAGATTCTGAGGTGCCTAAAGGCTTTAGACAAGTGAATGCCACCTCTAGTGATACCTACTTCATACTGTTGTAATAAGTGCTCGTTCCTCAGAAATGGGGCCCAACCCACAGTTTATTTCATATAGATGAGCGAAACTCTGAGAGATGGTGTACTTAGTGAATACAGTTCTGGTAACTGTGGTGATACTGTGCATGGCACTTTCATAATCTGATATATCGTATATGGCACAATAAACAAAAAAGTGGGATTTCTGAGACAGCTGAATGTGCGAAACAACGTCCAATGTTAACAAGGTGTATTTATTCCTTTCTTCTGATTATCCTGATGTGCACACATGAAGCATGCTCCAGCGTTGTGCTACTCAGAGGAAAAACACAACTATATCTCAATTCCATGTTAGATCAAGACTTGACTATGCACCATTCACTCATACAACCCAGTTTCCTTTGGAAGGGAGTGCAGGTAAGCGGGGAAGAAGAGGAAGTACAGTGTTTACCAAAAGGGCACTCAGACTAGACAACTGGAGGACCAACTCTGCAGGGCACACTGCTGAGTATGTCTACCCTGTAATTCAAATATGATTTTTTTATTTGGAACTATGGAAATTAATGTCTTTTTATAATTTTTGGCAATTTGGGAAGGAATTGCACCATTAGTAAGAAAATAAAATCTGTCTGCATCCCATTGACAAGCTCCCCCAAACCCACAAGCTTTTGTAAAACTTTTCTTATTTGGTTGACTATCTCTATTAAAAAGATGCTACAGATTCACTTACCTGTTCTGATTGTACTGTACATTCTGTGTCAGGTCAACATTTAGCATAATGAAATCATGCACATGACAGCAAGAGAATGGTTCCTTGATCTCAGCACTGTTTGTTTTACTGGACCATTTCCTCATTCCAATTAAGGCATAGTGAGTGACATTGGGAGTTGCTTCAATATGCTGCAGAATTTGCTTTAAGGAAATATTCCTTTCAGTCCATGTATAGTCACTACAATAATTACGACAATGTGTTAATTTTGAAGTGTATACAGAATACTCAGAATTTCATTCAGCTGAAGAGCAGTTCTTAACAGCCAAAAGTAGTTAAGAGTATCAGGTAGAGAACTCCGGTGTTGTCTTACTTCACTGCACTCAGTAGTCTCTTTTGTACTGCACTTCATCTCTCATTCTAATCAAAACTTAAAATTAACTGCTGCTTATGTGGTGGGGACCTGGTACGACAGATCTGAAACTTAGTCTGCATTTTTCAAAATATTTACTCACACATGTAAACTTTTAAAATTACCTGGATAAAATTCCAAATGACTTTAGGAGTGACTTTGTACCATTACTTAAGTGCAAAGTATAAGATCCTCCTAGCCCTTCCCTAGAGTCCATAAATCTCAGTTTTCACTGAGTTTAGTTCTCTTTGAAGAGAACTGTAAATCCTACATAGCATCGTTCTGGGAATAGATAAAAATATCTAGTACAAACAATGTTCTAAAGTAATAAAATTACTTGTTTGGGGATTTGAGAGCTAATAAAGGAGCGCTACAGACTGGAACTGACAAAAGCGTCAGAGGAAAGTGGTTGCACAATTTGCACAGAAACATAGCTTCCTTAGGGAAATCCTGTTAAAAACGCATATGTGAATGCCCATGCTTGCCCAGTGTATCAAGGATTGTTTACAGAGCCTGAAATCTGCAGTCCAAGTAACTCTAATTTGAATTGGAGACAAGCTATACAGCAGAGGCTTCGGAGCACTTAAACGCTCAGGGGACAGGAATGTAAAACAGGCACCAAAGTATGTGCTATGCAAAGGCAGATATCTAGGGAAACTAATTCTCTCATTAGTCAAATATTATTCTCTGCTTGTACAGGGTAAAAGTTGTACTATATCAAACATCATTTCAAAACTGATACACAGTGAAATGTTAAAAGAGATCAGCTGAAAAAGCATATATTACTCTATTTACCTTTTCCTGTCTCCTGAACAATCAACTTCTATAGCATTCCACATAACACAGGAGTCATCTGAAATGACAATGAAAGGCCAAATATCTTGGGGTTTTATCCCCAGCTCCTCCTGCCGATTTCGTTCAAGCTCCAAGTTATGATAAGACAACTCTTTTATCAGGAAATGTGCAGCACCTGAAACCAAGGACATCAACCATCAGATTAAAAATATGGGCAGAAATTGTCTGGTTTTAACTTGGAAGCCTTTTGAGGTATTTCCACAGACCATGGAATAGATCACTCTGAAGATTTTAACACCCTAACGCTCACAGCACTGTGTCATTGTGGACAACAAGGCCAATGGAATCCTGGGATGCATAAAGAAGAGCATGGCCAGAAGGTCGAGGGAGGTTCTCCTCCCCCTCTTTTCTGCCCTAATGAGACCACATCTAGAGTACTGTGTCCAGTTACAATCTCCCCAGTTCAAGAGGGACAGGGAGATACTAGAGAGACTCCAACAGAAGGCTAAGAGGATTATTAAGGGACTGGAACACTGCTGTTATGAGGAAAGGCTGAGAGCCCTGGGGCTGTTTAGCCTGGAGAAGAGAAGACTGAGAGAAGGGACCAGTCTCGTTTCAGTGGTGCCCTGTGATAGGACAAGAGGCAGTGGTCACAAACTGGAACACATGAAGTTTCACCTCAACATGAGGAAAAACTTCTTTTCTGTGAGGGTGCCAGAGCAGTGGAACAGGCTGCCCAGAGAGGTTGTGGAATCTCCTTTTCTAGAGACTTTCAAGACCTGCCTGGATCTGTTCCTGTGTGGCCTGCCCTGGGTGATCCTGCTCTGGCAGGAAGGCTGGACTCAATGATCTCCAGAGGTCCCTTCCAACCTCTACCATTCTCTGATTCTGTGACTCCCCAGAGCCAATTTACTTTGTCACTTGCCAAGCAAGTGACATATAGGACCCCTCTGGGATGCACTCAAAATGAAGTCTGACTTCTGTGGTAAAGATTTACTAGTGTCTTAAGGCTATAGCAACTGACTCTTTTAACCTGACAGATATTTGGCTCCACTAACATCTCTTAGTGCAAACATCTAGAGATATTGATTGAGCAGCTAGCTGAATAACATTGGAACAATTTCCCCTGATGGCCAACTCTGAATGTATGTCACTACTGCTGTCTCTAAGTTGTTCCAGAAGTAAAAGCAAGGTAATGAATATTTCACAGATACTATATTCACAGAACCTACCTAAGAAATGCACCTAGTTAATGCATCATTGCCTATGAAAATGCTACTTATTTCCATGAGGAAACAGAGTAGGCAGCTCCATCTGAGAATACTGATCTATAGCCAGCTGAATGTAAGCCAGCAGTGTGCCCAGGTGTCCAAGAAGGCCAACAGCATCCTGGCTTGTATCAGAAATACCGTGGCCAACAGGATTAGGGAAGTGATTGTACCTCTATACTCAGCACTGGTGAGCACATATCTCGAATACAATGTTCAGTTTTGGGCTTCTCATTACAAGAAAGACATTGTGGTGGAGCATGTCTAAGGAAGGGCAACAAATCTAGAGAACAAGTGTTATGAGGAGCAGCTGAGGGAACTCGGGTTGTTTAGCCCAGGGAAAGGGAGGCTCAGGGGAGACCTTCTGGCTCTCTATAGTGACCTGAAAGGAGTTTGTAGTGAGGTGGGGTCTGGTTTCTTCTCCCAAGTAATAAGCAATAGGAGAGGAGGTTTAGATTGGATATGAGGAAAAATTTCTTCACAGAAAGGGTTGTCAGACACTGGATAGGCTGCCCAGGGCAGTGGTGGAGTCACTGTCCATGGAAGTATTTAAAAGATGTGTAGATGTGGTGATTAGGGACATACATGGCTTAGTGGTGACTTGGCAGTCCTTGGATCAACAGTTGAACTTAATGACCTTAAAGGTCTCTTCCAACCAAAATGATTCTATGTTTCTAGGATTCTATAATCTGTGGGTGTTAACTCAATCTCAGCTCCCTTTAAAATCAATAGAGGAGCGTAAGTATTTCTAGGGTGCAATTCATCTAGCCTGTTTTAGGTGACCTGGATTAAGCAAACTGCATCTTCAAATGTGACACATTGTCTTCAAAGAGAAGCCAGATACCAGATCAGATATGATAACTACAAGGCATGTGTCTGCATTTCACTCTTGAGTAACAACACCTGAAGGGCCCAACTTGTGTGTCCTCATTTGTTAGAACTTTTTGTTATACTTACCTACTCCTGCACTGTTGAAAATGCTTGGAAGAACAAGCATGATGTGGTTGGGCCAATACTTCTTATATATGGCCATTTCATATTCCTTGACAACTAAAACATGCAAATGACTGGCTCCATCCATTGCGTGATACAAATTGAAAAGTCCATGCTCATGACGACCAGTAGTGGGTGTGAAAGTGGGGCTTTTTATGTAATCTTCACTCTGTAAATAAAAAGAAATGTGAATTTCTGTATTAAGCTGGAGGATTTTTAAACAAAAGGAACCAGATCTTTAAGGAGAATAAAGCAGGTTCACTGATGCTGAACAGAGTGCTATATTTTAAATGAGCTTAATAGGAAAATAAGCAACTTTTTAAAGAGCTGGGAAAAATAAAACTCACTTAGCTTATTAAAAATCACTTAGCTTATTCAACTGGTGAGAGCGTGGTGGGATGGATGGGACTGCTAAGCTTGACCTAATGTGCACAATGGTCTTGAGGCTAGATCTGGAAAAATTATTTAGGTCCATATGATATAAGATAGTAAGAAACACTCCAAAACTCAGTACAATCTTTCTGACTGGTTATCACTCTTTCTTGAATGCATTGAAACTCACTAGGTGCTTCCAAGTTTGATAGTACAGCTTCTGAAAGCCCTATTTCTACAGACATCCAGGACTGTTCCAGTCTGGGCAACCAATTTTATCCTGATCCCTACTAAGGTCATTAAGGACCCAGAATAAAAGTGTGTTGCTTTACAGACACTCTCCAAAGCCCTCACAATTAAGCACTCCAGATTTAAAATTGCCAATGCACAAAATGGTGGATTTGATGCCTGTGGAGTTCATGAAAAGGAATTTAAAGGAGATCAAGAAAAATATTTCATAAAGGTTTAATAATCTAGGTCTGTATCTCACAGTACTTTTCAAGCTTGCAGCAAGATTGATGGCATTATTTTGGAACAAGTGAACAGAAAAACAAACAAAAGAAGAATAAATGGCTTTGGCAAAGACTCAAAGCAGGTCAGTGGCAGAAGCAGGAAAAGACTCCACAAGGACCCAGTGCACAGTTCTGACTGCAAAGCCAAGAACAAGTTTACTGGTTGAGGAAGAGCAGGAAGTTTCACCCTCACATTGCACAGGTGCTGCTGTGTTGCTGCCTGAGTTGTCCTGTTACAAACCTGAACTGGACATAAAAACCTGAACTGGAGGGTGGTATTGATTAATTATTGTTTATTGGAAACATCTTATTTTCTGCAGGATATAAGTTCTACTGCTCACTGCTGTTCCACAAATTGCATCCAGCATTGAGGCCTGAGCAAGGTAACTTCATTTTAGACATGGATATTTGGAGCTTTTGTAAAGGCCAACATCAGATCTTACATTGCTTGTCAGATGGATGACCTTACAAAGTGTTTTCTACAATCATGACAAGTGATTCTTTTCACAGTCTTGAGGCCATGACAAAGATTCTTTGAAATCCTTATTTTTAGATGAAAGCAATTAAGCATTTGTGCAGAGTAAGACAGCATAATTCACTGCCTTCTTCTACAGTAAAAAACTGCTTCCTCTCACTAACTGTATGATAAAACCATGTCTCTGAAGCTCATTGCTGAAACTATTCTCACTTTAATGCCCTAAACCCATAACCAAAGACCCTTTTCCCCAGATAAGAGTGGTTACACTAAAGGATCGATCTTGACAATGGGCAAAAGAAATAGCTTATTGCTGGCTTGACAGTTTTGCTTCATGTCTCCCTTTCTGGGAGAAAATACAAGCTTAGTATCAGGGCATCTTCATTATGCCTTGACAGTAGGACCAGAAGTGTAAAGAAACCTAATTCAACAAATTTTAAAACTGATGATGTCTCCTTCCCATATATGGCCATAAATAGAATGATTTATCTACCTTATCTGTGACTAATGGTAGCCTCATGCTTTCCAGTTGTCTTCCTGGTTGGCTAAAGACAAAATGATGCTCCTTTGACTTTGGAATGATAAAATGCAGCTGAATCTCTTCTCCCAGCATAGAATAGGAAAAGGCAAATGCATGTAGAGTGGACTCATAGAGCTAAGGAGAGGAAAAAAAAATAGGATAATTCCAGTGGTTAGAGTCAAACTACAAGGTCTCAGTGTAGTTAATACACATTTATAGCATTACCAAACAGACTACAATCACTTACTGCATTGAATTAGATATTACCTCATGATTCACTAGATAATAAGCAATGTCCCCTAGGCTAGAGCATACACTAAAAAAAAAAAAATAATTTAAACTGTTTCCACTTTGAAACCACTGTTTCAGCTTCAGCTTGCAGACAGTTTTAAATACTTACAGGCTACTCTTGGCTTTCAGAAATACTGACACATAAAAACCAGTATTCACATTGCTCACACTTTCCTCATACACGATAAAAGGCAGGAAATAGGAGAGTTACTCTCAGTAATAACAGTCTATATGCCATATATAGACTACTCTATGCTGGGCTACTCCTGTATCAGAAGTAACATTTTTCAATTACTCAGGTGAAAGTGTAAGCAAGTCCCAGCGTGAAAAGTAGTTTTAACTGGTAGTACAAATGTAGAATGCAGATTATAGCATTGAATAAGGAAGCGTAAATGTGGCAAGAATCAGCCCTCTGATGTCCCCAAACCTGCAGTCTGGTCAAGGCAGGCAGACCTCAAAAAATAACAATCTGTAAATCAGCTGTTTTTAACACATATGTACAACATCTATGCCAGTTCAAATACAGTGAATACACACAAGACTGGTTTGCAGTTCTGTCTGCTTCAATTTCTCATCTGCAGAGCAATAGCTGGAAATCTTTACCTGGTACCTGGGATTGAAACCCATATACTGATGACACTGTTCACAGTGATGATAAGTGTTATATGCTGCATACTTGGACAATCTCATCCTAGTTGTTTGACGGCGTGAAAACATATCCTCCTGTCTCCTGCTCATTGATCTGTCTATTAAAAAATGAAACAACTTAAATGCAACATATATTCAAGGCCAGAATGTATTTCCTTATGACAAACTGTTTCTGTCACTGTAGCTTCTAGTAACAATGGCATGATAAAATACATGCAAAAGAAAATATGAATAACATGTTTTATGAATTGTTATGTACAGGAAAGGGGACTACAAAGAAGTATTGGCAAATTCGTGATTATGACAATTCTGTGCAGATTTCACATAAGACTGAGGTTTAAAAGCAAAAACAGATTATTAAAATTATAATTGTTCATAGAATCATAGAATGGCTTGGGTTGGAAGGGACCTTTAAAGGTCATCTAGTCCAACTGTCCTGCAGTGAGAAGGGACATCTTCAACTAGAGCAGGTTATGAGCCTCATCCAACTTGACCTTGAATGTTTCCAGGAATGAGGCATCTACCACTTCTCTGGGAACCTAGTTGCTGTTGTTATTACTGGTTGAATGCTTGCAAAAGTAATGAATAGTAAAAAAGAATCTTACAACAGACGTGTTTTTCTGTGATGGACATTACAGTATATTATGTGAAATGATCTTAGCAAATACAGTGATGTTCTTGAGCAAATATACACATTTTCAAAAAAGATCTCCTTTGTGGGTGACTGAAGGCAGATGAGATGTAATTTCTGCTGAAAAGGACTTCTGTTATGTCATCTGGCCAAATCTTTCAGTCAGATTTTCAGCATCAGATCAGGTTGTTCAAGGTTTTTCCTTGTCCTGTCAAGTTTTGAAAATCACTAAGAGTGGAGTTTCCACAGTCTAACCTTCAAATTCTAACCTTCACTGTTTATAGTCTGAAGATTTGAACAAATCAGACTTGCATCTTCGTATTTCGGGTCATGGATAGTGTAGTCAAAAGGCATCTTCTTAAATGTCTCCAAATCTGGCCATATATCTCCAGGCTGATGGTAGTATTGACCAGATTCTTCTTTTATGTCTGTGATATAATTGTAAAATAAGAATTCATGTAATTAGAATTTTTAAAGTTCTTTATATTGCTATAGATGGTTTTGCTGTGCCTCTTATTCCCGCATCTTTTCTTTTGTCATTCTGAGGAAGTAATATTTTATATATATTATATATAAGTATGTATCTACATATTATATATAAAGCATCAAGAGGTTGAACAAATGTACCTTACATCTCAAGGCAGTTCTGGCTTTTAAACCTTTGTTATCAGTTTAAGGCCTCTGTAATCTTATTGGAGCAGTTGGTGGGAAAATGATGAAAACAATGTCAAGGGTCTGGTAAGGCTGATATACCTGCATCTGGGCATTTGGAGTCTTTCCACTGTCCACCACATTTGTGAACACAGTTGAGCAAAGATATTGTATTCTCACTGAGGAAAAGAAGCCCTTTTAAAGTTTCAAAAATTGCAGTATTAAGTACAGTGCATAGTTAAAGTCAAATGCTCCTTCTATTAATGAGACCAGAGTAATCAAAGATAATTCACCCTATGGTGGGAGAAAAATAGTAAATGGTATTGGTATATTGTGCAATGAGTTCATGCCTTTTTCTGAAACAGGTAAACTGACATAAAATCCCAGATGTACACAAGTCCTTACAAAATACTTTTCTGCCTTTGTCAAGAGGATGAAAGATCTGACAAGAATAAAGTGGACAGTAGTGAAGAGTTCAGTTTGGGGGTCAGCTGTAAGCTGTTGTAAAAAGCTGTAACTTCATGTCTATGAGTATAGACTAAATTATTATTTACAACAAGCGAGACATTTGGCATGCGAAGTAAATATGAAACTTGGGTGGAATTAGTCAGATGATGAAATTATCTTCATGCCCTGACTGTGAGTTACATATAAAAGGATTGCTTGCACAAACCTCTCCTCTAGCAGACAGGTCCCTTTTTCCACAGGTTTTACCATAAAGCTTGGGGTATAGCTGCCTCTTTCTCAAGCACTGTTCAGTCTGAAGAAAAACTCCAAAAAGCCCTCAGAGACTAGTGCTCAGACACAGTCCCACAGTAAAATGCCTGAACAGTTTCCAGCCAGGGTCTGATGGAGGCAGATAGCAGACAGGTGGCACCCACCTGAAACTCCACAGCTGACTGCGGATGTGCTTTTAGTGTAGAATAAGACATATCTCATAAAATATCCCCCATATGTTTCCATATAATCCAACCCTTAATTACAGAGTCTGGGTGTCAGAAATACACCTGGAAACACAGGGGAGTAACACAATGTAAATAAAGGAAGTTTGGGCTAAAATTAGCTATTAGAAGGCAGGAAAACTGTTTCCCCCCCCTCATCTACTCTTTATGTACTTATAAAAAGGCATTGCTCCTCATAGTATAAATCTGCCAGAATCTCTGATTCTTTTCATATACTTTACCACAAAAGTCCATTCCAATTCTAAACTCAAAAACAATGGCTAGATATAATTTGATATATATAAAACCTGTTGATTACTTACTTTACCTGTTGATTACTTTACCAAGATAAACTGAGGTATGTGACTTTCTACTGAGAGGAAGATTAAATTCTAAATGATGAGTAAACTGATAAAATATTATTAAATATCAGTTGAAGATCACATCAGCATTTTCTTAAAGTAGTTCAATAATGCAAATTAATTTCAAAAGTGAACGGCATAGAATATATAGACGACTACTTTTCAATTTAACATAACAATTTTCTACAGTCTCCAGAAGCAAATATTTTTATATCAAGAACTTACTAATGTTGATTTCTTCCTCATCATAAACATCCACTTCTGTCAGTCTAATTAGCATTCGGGACAATATACTGAGGAATTGCAGATAGGCACCTGTTTTCCCTATCTGTAAATAAATAAACCAGAAAAAAAATAAGTAAACTTCCATTTTTCAATGTGTTACTTTTCCACATATATGGAAATTGCAGCTGCAGTGAAAACGAATATTAATATTCAGTGCTTGCATATCCCTGTATTTGTATGTTTCTTGGCATAAATTAAATCCTTAAATGCTCAACAGTTTTCTTCTCACTATGCAGCAATCTAGTTTGGACAATTAATTTTATATCACAAATCCAATTCCAGGCCCACAGATGAAAATTTTCTCTCCTGACACTATAGTTTCTACAAAGGCTATGAACATTTCAAAATCCATACAAGCTCCTAAGATGTTCCAACAAAACTTCTCAAACTACAAAATAACTAAAGAATTACCTCAACCCTTTCATATTTGCACAACTTCCCAGTATGCTGACCACTGTTGAAGTACGTGACTATCCTGAAGAACAAAGTAGCATCCATCTACAGAAGAACTTGTATAGGCCACTTCCTCTCCTGGAGGACATGGTATATATCAATGTGCTGTTCTACTTCTTGTGCTGAAAATATATTATTTCCCTTCCACTGTTTTAAAATGAGCTTTAAAAGTCTGTTTTAAAAATATCAGCTAATCTGGATATTTAGGGTGGCTTTGGGAATAGTATCTTTGTGGGGTTTGACGTGTGTGCATATGCAATTCTAGCAAAAATTGTCACACCTTTTGTTTTTCTTTCAGATGGAAATGAGCAAACTCTCTTCCAGAACATATTCATTTTTATGCTGCAGCTGAGTATGAAATTCAGTTTCTTGATCACATAATATGTCACTCTTTGGCAAATATAGATAGTTAAGATCAAAGGAATGGACGGTGAAAAACTGCTCATCAGAGTACTGTCTGGGATCCTTTATGAATCACAGTAACATTTGCAGGAAGTCCCAACATGAAAAGCCCATTTATGCTCTTTCTACTCCACTGTATCATGAATTTGGGTGTACAATGGAATACAATAATTTAATACACAGCAATATGTAGTTTCCTTTTGCAATGGATGGGTATAGAAAAGTGGATCATGTGGCAATGTCACTATCTTTAGATTCATTCTCTGGGCTGGTGTTACAATAACTGGAAACCTGGGTCTTTGTCTTAGTTTGGAGTTATCCTTTTGACTTCTGAGGTTCACAGAACATACATATGCTGTCAGCAGGCACGGTGTCTCTTCCTATCTTGTTGCTTCATACTTAGCAGAACGTGAGAGGCACAATATTACCTTCAGTGTGTGACATGTGCATTGAAGTAGGAGATAACTTGCTTAGAGATAAGTGTTAAGCATTCTTAGACAATTTAGAAGTGAAGGAACTTTTTAGGATTATACTAATTTCTATATATATTTTCAAAGTAATTTAAAAGCTCTTAGGTCAGCTACTCATCTTGTAAATATGGCTCTGATAATGTTGCACTGGACTTCTTGCATGAACTATTTATAGCAGCTTCTATTTCTGTCTGCTGTGTGAAGGAAACAGAGAAAATAACTTAATTATAAACTCCCAACTGTCTTCAGATGGATCAAAAGAAAGTGGTTTTGTGAAGATCTTTGATCTTTATTTAAGACATAAATGCATATGCAACTGCAACACACTGAAATTATACACAAAATCTCTCTCTTGAGCAAATTATCTTTTAAAAAAATTTAATGAAGAGAGACTGACAGAAAGTGAATATTGTTGCAGCTTCATTGTCTTTAAACTCAGGCTAACAGTAATGAAAGGAAGATTATTTTACTAGAAGGCATTAGGAAATAAAAAATAATCAATGTACTCTCCAGAAAAAAACAAACAAACAACCCTTCAAGTATGAAAAATAATATAATCTATTTTTTTCTGAGATTACAATAAAATTAAGCAAAATAAATAAATGATGATACCTTGTTCTTATTACACACCTGTGGTGGCCCACTCAGCAGCAGCCTCCTTGGGTGGAAGGTGTCCATTCTGCCCTCATTTCTGTTGTTGTAGTCCATATGGATTGGCTTGGGAACTGTCCATTGGCGGTAGTATAAAGACTGCTCCGTGCAGGTCATCATCTTACTCATAAGAGGACGGAAAGAACTTGCCCACATAACGGAATGATAAGGCAAGAGGGAAGATGATTTGGGAAGTCCACTACTGTCCGTAGAAGTAATAATGTCATAAACCAGTTTGGGCAGGAAAACTATGGGAGGCTGTTTTGATGCTTTGGTCATGGAGCATTGAGAGGTTTGTAGGATGAAGGAATTATGAGTAGGTGCAGAGGAGGAAGGAGAGGAGGAAAAAGGTGAGGAGGATGACGAGGTGACAGATATTTGGGCACTTTTTATGTTTTGTTTCATATCCAGCTGTTCAGTTACCGGTGGCAAGTGTTTGCTGACTGTTTGTGCCCCCTTGTCTACTTTCTGCTTCTGCCTTTCATAGTTATTTGTAGTTTCTTCAGTGCTGTTGCTTAGGGCATGGTGGGGGGATTTTGCTGTACCCCCTGCTGCTATTAAAGGAGGAGATGACTCACCACAGAATGCTGTAACTAAAAGAAAATTTGTATTTTAAACAGTGTAACTATCTCTGCTAGTCAATGGCATATTTAAAAAAAAATTAAATCATTTACATAGAGCATTGCAATCTCACTGCTCCTCCTGCTTTTACCTTTCTTGTACAGCAAGTCATAATGGGACTAGTTTGGAGTATTTATCTCAATGCAGAAGGTGGCTTTTAAAGCACTGAAGTGCATGGGGAAGATGTCAGCAATTGTCCTGTCCTCTACTTCCCTCATCCATTCCTTGCTTAACGTGTTCATCAGATACTTTCATCACTCAAGACAAATACAAAATTACTGAAACCATTGCTTAAAATAGTGTAAGAAAGTAAGTATTCACAAGCTATTACCCCATCAGACTACAAAATGTCTACACAGACTGACATCTAGAAACAGTCCTCTGAGTCAGCTCTGATCTGACACTCTTGTGTCTGCAGCACTGCAGCACTTACTCTAATAAAACTGGCTCTCAAGTCTCTGGTGCCATATAATGCATTAATGCATTAATACAACTTTTGGTCAGCTCAGAGCACATACTGCCATGCAGATATACCCCACAGCTACTTACTGATTATATGAAAGTGGTATATTTTTACCCTATATATTCTAACTACTACGATTTCTTGAAAGCTTAAGACCTTGTTTTAAGTGGTTCTGAGCATCTTTAATGCCTAGTGAATTCCAGAGAGAAGATGTAAATACTTAACAGCTTCCAGAGCAGACTGGAACTGCTCGAGGAATCAGTTTCCATATGGTGCTAGGAATATCTGTCTGAAGCTGAACACAGATAAAAACAGCTTTCCTCTTACGGTGAAAACAACAGTCTTGGTTCTCAACGCCCCTCCCCCATTTTGAATTAATAAAAGTCCTCAGTTTCTCTTGGTCTCAGGAAATAATAAGATATACTATAGCTGCGTATTAATCTAAAGTAGACAGTAAAGGACATAAGCAATAAATACAAGAATATTGTTGGCAGTATGTATGCTTTCAAATAAAACCACTGTAACATCCCTCAAAACACCAGTATCCAAGAGCACAGGAAAAAAAACCTAAATAAAAATTTTTTTAACCACTGGCAAATCGAGGCCACAAAGCCATATGCAGGCCACATGGACACTGTGGAACTGATAAGCAGCCCAACTTTAAAGAAGGAAAAAACATGTTGAAAATTAAAGTGTTGATGATACTTATCCAAATGTTCTCAAACATTTTTTTCCCTTTTGTAAATATGACCGTGATTGTAAAAAAAAAATCATGGGCCAAATATGCACATTGCCATGTTGAAAACCACAATTAGATCAAAAAGTATTTACTGTCACTGACAAAACCCAACATTTTAAAAAGCTGCATGAGATTACAGCTTCTAGGAAGTTATGGTGCAATTTATATTCCTCACTTTTATTCAACTGTCCTCTTACTATTATTTGCAAAAAAGCATGCAAAGAAATTCATAAGACAAAAGAGCTGTAGTAGTTCTTGACATTGCCTCGTGATTTCTACATCAGTTTGCAGGTTAAAAAGGAACCCAAGATTTTTAAAATTTTCCACCTACAAAAGTGCTTTCAAATAGTGAAAAACTGAGTGAACATTCCAGAGCAAAACGAAAAAGGTGCAGATACCAATGAGAATGAGCGAGACTTTTATCCTACAGATTTTAAGAAGATTTTTCAAAAATGTGAAGCACATTTTCATATTTTGCCACAGCTTTAGTGAACTCACTCAGACATCACAGTACTAACTGAGGATTCATACCTCAGTGGCACATATGAAAGCAGTGCCTGGTTTAGACACCCCACCCTATTATTATTTTTCAAGAGAGAAAAGATCTTATTTCTTATATTTCAGAAGTCTGATCCTTACTTTTTTTAAAGTTCTCTTTAAGGATCCTATTAAAATTGGCCTTACCAAAACCTTAGTGATTTCTACCTTTTATTATTTATCTAATAAGCTGAATAAAAGATCTCTTCTATGTTCTAAATGTAAATAGAGATGATCTTAAGGTCTTACCGGAAGCTTTTGAAGAGAGAGATGAAGATGCAGAGTCGTGGGAACGAGATCTTTCTCTTTTCATAGGACTTCTTTTCTCTGAAGTAGAACCTGTTTCATGAATGGTATTAAAGAAAACAAAAACAACGTACAATTTAAGCCTGTAAGAAGGCACATACACATTGTCAAAGCAAAATGTACACAAGTGTTTACGTGGGTTTTGTCCTCATTCTGGCACTATTTTCAGTGTGGAGAGTATCTGTTCCCACCACCCAATAGTGGATCAACCCTAACTATGCTGAGATGCAATAGCTTCATAAAACCAATGGTACAGCCAGGAGCTGGGACTTTCTAGGCATCTCAACCATATTTTCTCTTTCTACGCATATCTTACTTTCCTCACTAATCCAGTGTCAGGGAAACCAATAGGCAACAAGCTCTTTTTTTGTCAGTATGTTATGAAATTACCTCCTACCCCTTACCGCCTTACGTTACAGCTTTATGTTCAGATCATATCTCAGATTTTAGTGATGAAAATTCATATTTGGACAGTCATCAATGATATTTACTTGAGGTTCCTAGCTTAGGTTTATAAGCTAAAATGCTTTTTTCTGTACAGCTTTACCACAGTAAACAGAGACATAAGCACTGTCAGCAGAAAGCTTGGATTGTAAATTTGACTCAGGTATTCTGAATTGGACTCTGGAGGAGCATACCATACTGGGCTAGGAAAGCAGCCTTATAATTTAGATGTCTAACAACTTAGGTGCTCATTTGACTCAGATCACATAGTCTTGGTGTACTTTAACTAAATAGACAGAAGAACTCATCAGGTGTAAAGTGTCCCTCTATTGTAGACAGTCCAAGTATGATCTTGGGTATTTCATTTCTCTATGAAAAGTACATATGTGATTAAATATTTTTGTTCTGCTTGTTCTTCTATCCTTATTATCAATGAGAAGAATTTTGTAGGTCAACAGTAACCATCTCTTTTCCTCCTCGTAAGATAGAAAAGAAAATGAAAGCAAGCAGTTTGATATTTAAATAAACCAGGGGGTTAAAAACCCCTGTTTTCCAGTTACAAGGCACAGTAGACAGTACAGAAAAATGTAAAGAAGTTAATGATAACTGCTAATGCCAATCAACTATCACTCAAAAAAACCCCAACAGTTCCTGGGTAAATTATTGTTGTTTATTTACATATTTATGTGTTCTTAGTTGCTCTCTTAAAAATTATAAACTCACCAACTCTATGCTTTCTATTTGAATTCCTGAACATGTTCAAGGAGTACTCAGGAGTTACTATGCTCAGATATTTTTTCTAGTGCTATTTAATACCTTACAAACTATAGACAACTCAGCTGTATACACAGTTTCCTCAGGAGGAATCTTCATCATTGGCAGTATTTAAGTAGCATTAGTCAGGGACAGTTGAGGTGGAGTTGCCCTGGCTGTGAGGGGTACCCTGATCAGGTGGCTGCTTTCCAGATGGCAAAGTGCACACTCCCTCACTGCAGGGAGGGCAACACAGCACAGCATGCCCAAGAGTGAGCATCACTGGATGCACCCACTCAGAGCTTCACTTTGTGGCTAGCACAACATACAGGGCAAAGGAGGAATGGAGGGAGGGGAAAGAAGGGAGCCAAAAACCAGAGAGAGGAACAGATACAGCAGCAGAACTGCAAGAGATTAAAATGCCACAGCAGCAGCAGTCCTCAGGCAGGCAGGGTGAGAAAACACAGATTCAACAAGATGAGGCCAAACTGAAGAGCAGAGCTCATTCAGTAAGGCCAAATCCAGAAAGCCTCACCGAGTAGGTATCCATACAATCCTATTTTTTCTAATACAACTCAATCATTTTACATCTTCTTTTATTATCACTATTAATAATACCTTCTGTTGCTATTTCTTCATCCTCATTATCAGTGCTGCTTAGTTTCTCTGGATCACTTTCTAACACATCATTCACAACTGCTTTCTCTGTGTGAATTTCTGAGCTCACAAAGTATGCTGCCAAACCAAGTTCTTGCTCCAAGGTTGTCCTTACCAAAGAAGATGAATTTATTAAACGTAGGTCACAGTATCTCAGTGATCTGGAGGAAAACAAGAGGGGGTCGTATGAAAGCTCCCAGTAATCTATTCCTTTATTTCTTTTACAAACACAGCCAAAGGGAAATTTTTTTGATGATCTACTTAAACTATGGATGAGATAGAACACAATATACTTTTTGTGCTTAACAAGTTTACCACTGTTGTGGATACAGTTTTCCTTTTCTTAATCCACTTATGTAGCTTAATCTTGTGCACAGAACATTATCACCAGCATAAAAAAAAAAAAAAAAAGAGATCATTTGGGTTCTGAGCCTAGCGTGAGGATGGGATTCATTTTAACATACAAAAGCATTTAGTGCCCCAGGGCACCCTGTCTGACTTTCAGCTGCCATCCCCACACATCCTGTAGCACATAAGCCAGCATCATGCAGATGTCTCAGCTACACTAAAGTACCTATTCTTTTTCTTTTTACATACCCTTATTCTCTGCTCTAAACTGTGACCATTCTTATAATATTTACTGAGCCATTTGTATCTTCCTATAAACAGGAGGTTATCATAAATAATATGGGGTTTGTATTTATGATATAAAACCTGCCAGAAGATGGAAAAGAAACATCCTGACACTGAAATCTGTTTTCTTCTCCCACAAGTTAATCTTCAGACATTTGGTAAGCCATGGATAAAAAACTGCCACTGAGAAAACAGTGGATCTTCTTACCGTGGCAAAGACTCCCCTTGTGGATCCATACCACTAAATATCAATATACAAGGCAAACCTTCCAATTCCAAATAGGTCTGAGGTCTCCAATCTGCATCTTCAATTTTCTGCCAGACCTGTATAAAGTAAGAAACACTGTTGGACATACCTACATGGCACAAATCAAAATACAGAAATATATGTTTTTATCATCCATTATATGAATCAATTTGTACAGTGGATGGATGTTCCACCAAGGGAAGCCACAGAGCAGATCCAATTTCAACACAGGTAGATTGTGCTATTCCTAGAGCATTACAGGTAGCACAGTATTCTCCAGTTTGAAAAGCCTCCCAGCTTCCCAGCTGCATAGAACTGAGGCCACGGCATAAATGAATAGAGTGGGTGTGGTACAATTGACAGTAAAGCTGAACAGGAGATTTGGGGGAGACAGGAATACAGAAGGTTGCTTCATGTGGCAGATAATGTATAGATCTTACCTTCTGAAGTCTCTCCTGTTCTCCCCCCAAAACTATCAGTTTTCCTAATAACATCATGAGATGTTTGATAGCTAGATCTATTGTTTGACTGTTTAGCATCAGGCTATACTTCTTTACTCATAGCAGTCAGTCCTTTCTGCTGTAAGACTGTTCTACAGATAAGGAGTACACAATAGGAGCAACAGTACAACAACTCAGCCTCTGACATTCATACATGTACGACTATCACACATGTCAGAGAAGATAACCAGGATGTGATTCAGAACTAATACTGATTTTTTAGAATAGGTTATGCCTAATTTATAGCAGAATGAGATGAGCGTTAGGCCCTGTGACTTCATTTGACATGTATTGAATCAGACACAGTACAAAGTGCACCATATATATTACACCATCCAATAATGTAAATAAATGTTTGCTTTGGTGATCAGATGATAGTAAGTATATGAAAAGCAAAGAAGTATCAGAGGCTTTTGTTAAATAGATAAGTAATGACTCTGCTCCTAAAGGATATAAATTAATCCATAAACCAACACATAGTCCAGAAAGCATAAAGTCCTGAGCTGTAATGCCAGGGTGCCCTAGGATCCCTAGCTAGCACCACTGATTTGGTGCCTTCATGCCACCTGCTGGTGACAAGAATAATATAACTCTCAACAAGTCACTGACTGAAACTTTTTTTTGCACTATGATTATTTTGTTAGAAAATTCTGCTATAAATGTGGCAGTTTTATTTGGCTTTTTTTCTTATTGCTCATGATTCTTGTATATAAAAGCAGTTCAACTGTTCAGGAGGGTTGTTGCTGAAAGTCAGATTCTAGCCACTTCCCCATGTATTAACCAAAGGTAGGACAGTAGAGGTGTCATAGACAGTATGTCTAAAACGTAGAAGTCATGTTCCTTACTGTAGTTTTCATTTTCACTAGTAAGACATGCACTTCAGCTCATGACCGTAACTCTCACCAGTAAGTCTCCCCACCTACCCATCTAATGAAGTTTCTTGTTGTATGTCATTCTACAAGTTACCTTTAGTTGCTCCACAAAGTGCTTCCCTATTGTGATTCCAGAATTAGGATTTCCCAAGATTATTTCAAAGTTATCTTCAAGGGCTAGTCTTTCCCTTACATTATATAGACGTTCATATGCCACTGCAGCCAGCGGAGTACATGGAATTCTCAACACTACCATGAGGCCATGACCACTAGGACATTGTCTTGAAGAATTTATTAAGTTTTGAGTGATTTCCAGAGTTTCAACTGAGGTGTAATTCTTCATCTGAGAAAGACCACACACTGCCATCATAGCTGCAGAGTAGTGTTGTATGAGGACAAAAGTCCTTATCACTGCACTGTGTAATCTGGGAAACCTGAAAGAAATGGTGAATTAAATAGTAAAATATCAAAGGCTAAAGTGAAAAAGCTGATTTTTACAAAATATAGTAAACTCAGGATTTTCTCCTGTAAAGAATCTTTCATATCTACTATACAACAAAAACTCACCAAACTGCAATTGGATAGACTTTGTGAGGCATCATTTCACAATCTGAACTAAAGTTCTCTCCCCACTTCCTAGCAAAGATTTACTAAGCAAGCAGTCCAGTAAGGTCACTTTAAGTTACCAAGACTTTACTGCTGTCACAAAAATTATCACAGAATATTAGCTAAGGAGCTCAGTGATATCATCAATGAAAATTATATTCTCTTATCAGTGAGAATGGTATTCTTCCTTATGTGTTATTCTTAAGGGGTAGGAGGGGTGGTGGGCTGTTTCTCTTGTTTTCTAACTGAAGCCCTGAACCAACGTACTCTTATTTCCAAGAGGACTGAATACACAGTCATTCAATGTGCACTCCCAAGTTCCCAAGCCCAGATACAACCTGTCCCAATCCCCAGTCTATAGAAGGGAAAAACATGGATATGCAATAGCTTCCTGTGCTCTGGCTTTCACAGAAATTAAACCTAGGTTTAATATGTTTCATCCAGGAACTATGGCTCATTCAGAAAAGTGCCTGATATTTGTGATCAGAGCTCCCAAGCACCTTGTAGCAAAGCCCAGCAGTTAAGTGTGGATGTACTCAGTCTCCCAGTTATCAACACAAATTCACAATATTTTACTTGTCCTGTCTCATTCTTCTTAGCAAATGTGATGTCCATCTACAAGAAGGGTCATAAGGAGGATGCAGGGAATTACAGGCCTGTCAGTCTGACCTCAGTGCCAGGGAAGGCTATGGAGCAGATAATCCTGAGTGACATCACACAGCATGTACAGGACAACCAGGTGATCAGGCAGAGCCCACATGGGTTTGTGAAAGACAGGTTCTTCTAGGCTAACCTCATTGCCTTCTATTACAAGGTGACCCACTTAGTGGATGGAAAGGCTGTGAAAGTTGTTTTCCTGGACTTTAGTGGAACCTTTGACATTGTTTCCCACAGTATTCTCCTGGAGAAACTGGTTGTTCATGGTTTGGATGGGCACAGTGTTTGATGGGCAAAAAACTGGCTAGATGGCCCAGCCCAAAGAGTGGTGGTGAATAGAGTTAAATCCAGTTGGTGGCCAGTCAGAAATGGTGTTTCTCAGGGCTCAATACTGGGGCCAGTCCTGTCTAATATCTTTATCAGTGATCTGGATGAGGGAATCAAGGGCACCCTCAGTAAGTTTGCAGGGACACCAAGTTAGGCAAGTGTGTTGATCTACTTGAAGGTAGGGACACTCTACAGAGGGATGTGGACAGGCTGGATTGATGGGCTGAGGCCAATGGCATGAGATTCAACAAGGCCAAGTACTAGGTCTTGCACTTATGTCACAACTACCCTAGGTAACACTACAGGCCTGGGGAAGAGTGTCTGGAAAGCTGCCTGGGGGAAAAGATCCTGGGGGTTCTGGTCAACAGCCGGCCGAACATGAGCCAGCAGTGTGCCCAGGTGGCCAAGAAGGCCAACAGCATCCTGGCCTGTATCAGGAATGGTGTGGCCAGTAGGACTAGGGAAGAGACTGTGCCCCTGTACTCAGCACTGGTGAGGCCATACCTCGAGTACTGGGTTTAGTTTCTAACTCCTTACTACAAGAAAGACATTGAGGTGCTGGAGTGTGTCCAAAGAAGGACAACAAAACTGGTGAAGGGCCTAGAGAACAAATCTAATGAAGAGTATCTGAAGGAACTGAGGTTTTTTAGCCTGGAGAAAAAGAGGATGAGGGAAGACCTCCTTGTTCTCTACAACTACCTGAAAGGAGGTTGTAACAAGGCCGGGGTCTGTCCCTTCGTCTGGGTAACAAGCAATAGAACAAGAGGAAACATCCTCAAGTTGTGCCAGGGGAGTTTTAGGTTGGACATTAGGAAAAATTTCTTCACAGAAAGGGTTGTCAGACACTGGAACAAGCTGTGGTGGAGTCACTGTCCCTGGAGTTGCTTAAAAGACATGCAGATGTGATGATTAGGGACATGGTTTAGTGGTGGATTTGGCAATGCTAGGTTAATATTTAGACTCAATGATCTTAAAGGTCTTTTCCAACATAAACATTTCTATGATTCTTACAGATCCCAAAGAGTTTGTTCACAGCTACACGCATGCACATAGTGTGTCCCTACAGACTTGCTCCATGGAGACAAAGGAAAATTGATGTATTTTCAAGCTCTGATGATGCTCTGCATCACAAAAGCACAAATCACTGTGATATGTCTACTCCTGTTTGTGGTCCAGGTGCAGTATACACAAATTCTACACATCAAAATCAGCCAGGGTCTGCACGTGATAAGATTGGAGAAAAGTAATAATACATTTGAAATTACATGATGATGCAGTGTTAGATTATTATAATATAAAAGTAGCTAGTGGTCACAAAGAGAACACTCTCTAAATTGGGCTAAACAATGTGCTTGTTCATAGCATGAGGCAGCCTAGACCGATAAGAATGCAGGCCAAACACATACAGAAAAGATGTAACAAGAAAATAAGAATGAGTGAAATGCCCTTGAATATACAACTGATCTGTAGGACAACAAGAAAATAAATAAATAAATAAATGTGTAAATCCAGACTTATAGCTAGTAACCCAAGTCACTAGAATGCGCTTCCTAAATTTCCTGTGCTAAGAAAGGAGGGTATCATACCTCTTTCCCAAAGCCATGACCATGGCTTCAAAAGAGCTGTCATACCGAAGCAGAGGAATACTATGTCCAGAGAGAGTGGACTCAATGAATTCTGACAGTCCAAAGTATTTCTTGTTTTCATGGTATAAATCTACACCCTAAAGCAATTGAATAAATAAAAATACAAAGGTGAAGCCTATAAATTATTAATTTACAGTTTAGTAACCATTGGTATCCGACACATGTGCAATCACATTCTCTGATAAGCTTATATCTACTCAGACATATTAAAACAGGAGAGAAAGAAATGGAATTTTTTTTTTTTTGAGAGAAATTTGACCTGATTTTTCCTTGTTTCTTTCTGTCTCTCTTTTGCCACATATACATATACACAGACAGAACAGTTATGTATGTAATAAATATACACACGTGAAGAAAATCCTTGCATGTACATACATTTACGCAGCAATGCACTACAGACAGATTTTCAGATGGTTTCCATTTACATAGCTCAAAGATTTTTAGCAGAGATGCTACAATTTATAGAAGATATAAAAGGAATAAAGAACAAAAAAAAATCAAGAAATGACAGGATAAACAAAGGGAAAAAGAACTCGCCACAGACTGAACAAGAAAAAGATGCCATGAAAACCTCATTCGTGTTTACAAAAATCATGGGTCCTCCACAGTTTTGTCAACTACGTAAATGTAAAATAACTGATTAAAAGCTCACAAAAACATCTCTTACATTGCTGTATGAAGAAGGCCAGTGGATCTCATTGTAGGGACTGATATGAGTATGCTGGGTCTGCAGCGCATAAGGGAATGAAGTCACGTGTAGGGTCACAATATTTGGCGCCTCTTTCACCTCCCTGCAGTTCAACAGTCTATCAACAAGTCCTGTAGACAGTTCTGTTTGAGGATAAAGGCTATGCATAGCACTGCAAAAAAGAAACCCAAAACTCTCCAAAGTGATCAGCACAAGGGAACATTTGTGTCAGTGGAATACTTTTACCTGGATATGAAATCAAAGTTTAACACATACACGGAATTTAGGACTCTATGCCCTGTTTTTGTTGCATAGAAGGATGGGAAAAGAAATGTGAATTATTTCACTGCAGCTGAAAATTTCTGTAACCCTGATAAGCTCCTTAGCTAGCAGATTACCAGTCCTTTACATCTACCAGAATATGAGAGATAAAGGATGAAAGATAGCTGATGTTTGGGCAGTTACCAATAGACAAATACCCTATAGTACCTTTGGCCAGACTGTTAGTGCTGTCCTTAAGAAAATATAATTCTTACCTACAAAAATCAAGATAGAAAATGACAGCCAGTAAGTCAATATAACAGAAAAACAGAGGTAAAATACCTGTTATAGATCTATTATGAAAGGGAGGAATGGTTATTTTTAGGGTAAATGCCAGTATCATGGAACACCTACAGTCAGTTCCTTGCTCTGGTGTAAAACTTCAGTCCAAATTGATGCTATTTCATTTTTGGCATTTACCTGCAGTGACTAAGTTATGAGCCTAGTCACTGCAAGCTTCTTCTGTTAACAGCAGAAAGAGACAAGTAACTCCAGAAATTAGTTGGGTCCACCCATGATCTAAGTCAGCCCTTGGAGATGCCTGTGTCTTTGTTGTGACTATGTGGGCAATCCCAGGCAATTATATTCCTGGCTTAGGCACCTCATTTCACTGACTATAGTTAGGTGGCATCAATCCTGCTGTATTTGTAACTTACATATCTTTATTAGATAAGAAGAAAAACAATCAGAGTTAAGCAGCAATACAGGTTTTTCCCTACTACTCAAGGACGTTACATGAATAAATGCCTTAAAGTTCCTACAGGAGTTGAACAGGAAACCCTCATATGCAAAAATAAAGTTTTGATAAAAATCATAATTCTTAGCCGGTGTCAAAGACAGGACCTCGCCCTTTCATTCGTAAGCAATATTCCATAGTTTTTTTGTTTCAGAAACACTACTGTGCTTCAAAAGTTGGAATACGTTGATGTTTCTGGAATTCAGTATGCTCACCAAGCTACTCAGTGCCTCAGAAGCCAGAAAGCAAAAGCAGTACAACTTCTCATGAGGCAGATTGTTGGGAAGCCAAGGTCACAGGGCTCTGTTGGAGAAGCAATGAGTTATGCAAGTCAGCTGCTGGGGAACTTGGTAAACATGGGACAGAAACCTCCCTGCTTTCCTGAGAAATCTACCTATGCATCCACAGAAGCTTTCAATTCTTTGGATTGAAAAAAATATTGTAGTGGAGAATTGCCCATCAGTTAAGTAAAGAAGCAGCAGTGTTAGCTCACTAGTTGTCTACTCCCTGTGGAGGGTTTTTGCATGTTTTACAGCCCAGAGGACAGTGACAGAGGGTAAATGAGCTCTGTGTACTTTCACAGGAAGCTTTCCTTTGAACAAGTGACAACCAGCCAAAAAAACAATAGCTATGTCTGAAAGAAGATAAGAATGGTGAGCAAGAAAAGCTGAAATGTTCCACTGAGGCATCATATAATAAGCAGGATAAGAATAAATCATGAAGAACCTTAAAAGAAAGCATGTTTATTCAGTGCATGGGAAGATAGCAGAAAGATGCAAACAAAGGTGAAGGAAGAGATAAATCAGAAAGCCAATCTTGAGAACTACTGGAAGCCATAATAATTTCTCTAAAAACAAGTTACCATTTTCTTACCTCATTAGATCCCAGTGTGCGTGATCATGGATTAGGACAAACAGTGTATGTGGATTCTGCATAGAGTTTTGTAAAAAGACTTTGAATTTAATCTGCGCCTCTGCATCTAGTTTCATAACATACTGTTCCACTCTCTGCTTTGTAAGATGTTCCTTTTCTAATCCAAGTTCCAGTAAGATACCTAAAGAAATGGAACAAACATCAGCATTTCCAGAAACAAATGCATTTGACAATCTCCTGTAAATCTAAACTAAAGCTAACTAATGATCACCTGAGTGCCAGAGATGAAACAAAGTCTGCTGGTAAGTCACTTCGGAGGGTGGAACACAAATCAGGAAATCAATTTTCTCAAAGGAACCCAAATCAAGATTTTGAGTGCTAGAGTCAGCAATTGAGCATATGTGAGACAGCAATTTCTGAGCCACTGCTAACTGGAATGGACGAATCTGATGTCGTTCAGTCTCATAACCTAGAAAAAGGAAAAATTCTGTTTAGATTTATGTCCGAAGTCTAATCCAATGCAAAATGTCAGAGTCTGGTGAAGAATGACTGATCTACCCTTCAAGGTACTTTGCTTATGAACAGAAGTTCCAGTTTATGAAAATCTATATGGAATATGCAAAGAAATCTTTCTGCAGTTGGGCATTTTGGTCCTGTAAGTCTCTTAATGTCTGAGAGCTGAAAGTTAACTTGTGCAATAGCATTCTGCTATTACAAAAGTAAGACACGGAGCATCCATCAGCATAAATTGAATACCCCAAGACTCATGTTGCTATTTGCCTCGGGACCTTAGCCTTCAAGAGCCTAGGACTCTACCTAGATGGATCTAAGTGCACAGCCAGAGACCTAGTTCCAAGTACACAGCCCCATACCTCTTTAGAAAATCCTCCTTACTTACTTGTACACACAGCTGTTCCCATTCCATTCAGTGCTGTTGGTTTATTCAACGAAGCAGAAAGTGATGAAGAGATGTGCCCTTGGTTTTCCTGATAAAATTTCTCCAGCAAAAGATCAATATCACCCTCTACCAAATTGAAGGGTTAGTGAAATAAACATCCATGTTAGTAAGAGCTGCATTCCATACTGATTTTGTTTTGTAGATCTTAAAGAGCTTTATATATGCTACCTTGTTATCCTGCCCATGGCTTATTGGCTGTTTTATACAGGAGCCCTCTCGATATTTTCTATTACATTTGTTTTTACAGCACATAAGTAATAAAATGCAAATCAGGTCAGGGAATGATAGACCAGCTCTGCAGGCCATTGGCTAGAGCACTTATGGACAGTGGTAGAAAACTAGCCTCAAGGCCCTTGTGAAAATCAGCAACAACAAAGACATCAAACTGGCTTAGTTTGTGTTCAGACCATGGAGCTATACTGTTCACTAATAAGGATTACAAGAAGCTGCAGAAAATCTGATTAATATTTTTAAATATTTAACATTTTTGAGAGGCAGAAAGAAAAATAATTCTCTATAAATCTGAAAGAGAAATATGACAATGCTGAAGCAAGCAAGGTATGTTTTATTGGACTATGCATAACTGCAAATATATCCTGTTATATTCAGCAGGGGCCCTACTTACAGATGAAAGTTATGTAGAGACTACAACATGTCTGTCCTGAGTATTTAGTATTTTCTCAACAGTTGAAAAGACGTTTGAAGGTGTCTGCATTGAGCTCAGAAAGGCGGGTCTGCCCCTGCAGAAGTGCAATCCAGTGGATATAGATGGCAACTATTTTTAGGACGCTTATTTACTTGTTCTACTCAAACAATAGCAATAGCAAAATCATTTTGAAGATACTAAGAGCAGAAACACTAACATAACTACACAACGGTTCAAGGAAAATGAGTTTCTCTGAAGTGACCGCTCAGAATAGCATGACACATTCAGAAGGGTTCCTGTGATCTCAGTACTGATTTACTGAGGTGATGTGAAAAGCAAAGGAGACTGTGACATCCCATTAACACTGACAAATATGTTCCATTTGTTCTAGTTGTGTGATATGGTTCAATTTGCCATGTGGCTGGATCAATCCCCAGATAATCCTGCCTGTAGTAGTCCTCAGTATACTCAGTCAAAAAATGATCCAGTAACCCTGTCTCTCTCCAATTTTCCTCTCTTTCCAATCCATCATGATGAAGTTCACAGTATGGAAAGTTGAAAGGGAAAATCCTACTTTTGGTGAAATAACTGTTCTATCATGGTCTAAGTGAATTCTGTGATTAGGGCAAAAGAATGTTCTGTTCACACTTAAACCAGGACACATTCATATGGATATGGGCTTGCATAGTATATTAATGGATTTGCATAGCTAAGAATAATATGTTCAGGTATTTGCTGGCATATTTTTATGAAACTGAGGGATTTTAGAAACTGACATTTCTAGGGGGAATTTCAATTAAAATGCACTTTCACAACATTGTCCTGCATTTTTAATATATTTCTGGAAAGCTAATAAGCACAGCTATTTTCTCACACTTAACAAATTCAGGGACTTGGAAACATGCCTCTTTATAAACTGGTAGGTACCTGGGCAGAGTGTGCTAAAGAAGGATCCCAGAGTTTCCACTTTCCCCGTGACCAGCTGGTAGTTAACTTCTTTTTGGTAGTCTGAAGGAGTGAGCATGCTCTCAGATAGAACTCTTGCCTGATACTTTCCTAAAAGACAAAAAAGTAATTTTGTAAGCACTTTAAAGTTAAAAATGTTCTAAGTCATAATAAAAACACTACAAAGCTAAATGGATACCACAGACACAAAAACGGCAGAGATGAGTCTTTTCTCTCTCCTATACATGTATGCACCAGATACCTATAAGACAGATTCATGTTTTATAATTCCTTGTGTTTCTTTCCCAGTTTCAGAAAAACATGTTGGTACAGTATATAAAAAGATCATATAAATAGACAACGGAACTGTCAATTATCTTACACACATAATGAGGATTTGAATGAATATTCAAATAATTGATTTAATTATCAGCATAGCCCTCAACAGGTTGTCAAAGGGAGTGATGTTGAAAGACTCTCTTTTAGAGGCTAATAAAATGTTTGGTCCTGTGCTCACAGTGATATTTCAGTCACACAAAGCAGGAGAGCCTTACGGACTGTGTGTGCTATAACTCACTACTGTTCGTTTCTAGTAGTGTTGGCTGGGATGCCTTGGTGAGAAAACAGGTAATAGGCAGAATGGTTGATTTGCTGGAGTGAGACCCAACTGTGCAGCATCAAATTGGGTTCATCAAAACCTATTACTTGTTGGTCAAAACTCTTCTTTCCGAGTCAGCTTATTGAAATGCCCACCAAACTCATAGCATTGAATTACTCTGTTTCACATGGAGATACACCCTTGGGATCTTACCTGTTATCACAATGCAAGAATCAATGGCTCGATTTCTACTGGCACATATTATCACCACATAGTTTGTCTTTATCAATTTTCCTTCAATGAGTAGCTTAAACATTTCTGAAAGCCCTTCAGCCAGAGAGTAGCTGCACTCAATGATATGGACGCTGTCATTGCAAGAGCTAGCTGCGAGGCCTGCCAGCCAGGGAAGCTGGGCTGAAGTCACTGGTGCAATCTGGCTGGGCACTTGAGGAAAGGTCTGTGGAATAGCCTGTTGGTACTGACGGATTTCAGACAGGTGGGATTCCCGCCATGAACGCATGAATATTTGTTCCAAATCCTCAATCAAAGGAACCTGGTCCGAAGCTAAAAAGAAAATAAATAACTGAGAGGAAAATATTATGAAACAACTAGACAAAACTGTTGAGTTAAAACGATTTTCTTTTTCCAAAAGATGTACTTTTTTAGAGATGATCTTGTTTCAGATCTATGCATGCGTGACTCTGTGGCCTTTAGCAGATGTGAACTAACTTTTTCATTTTGCAGTGCCTTTGTGACACTCAAGTAAAGCTGACCTAATTGGAACCTGAGTATCAGTAATTAGAAATATTTAAGAGGTTAAGTGTTGCCTGTCTCAGCATAATACTACTTCTAAGCTATAGGCTGTATGAAAGAGCAATGAATTACAGGCCTTTTTTTTAATTATTTTTAGTTGCTGAGGTCCCAGATTATAGGAGAAGATGAACTTTGCATGATTATTTCTATGATTCTATATTTCAATCTGTCTGGTCTTCAAGAACTAATTATTTAATTTTGTTTCATTACCACAAATGAAATTGTTTAGTTTCACATGTCCTAAGACTGATATTTGATATCATCCTGCCCTAATATTCCCTTTCTCACTCGCTGGAATGTAATATATTCATTGCAGTCAAACTGGATATAAAATAATCTTACCTAATTGAACAAGGTAGTAGACAGTCAGTAAGAGCTGCATTTCCTCCGAAATAGGCTGTATTGTGGAGGTGCCGTATTGTTCATATGCTCTAGATAAAGACTGTGAATTTCTGTAACAGGTGTACAATAAAGGACTCACTATCACATCATTAACATTCCCACAAAGATATGGGAAGTTTCCATGACCTACAAAATAAACAGTGTTTGTACATATCACATTAATGTCACGACTGCCAATGAATGCATTAAACAATTTTAATAGTAAACTTTTAAAAATTGAGAGCTTTAGCGGTGTTTAGCAGTAGGTTGTATCATTACAACTCTTGCAAAAAAAGATTTCAGGCCTTGTTGCAGGGTCGGGGTTTTTACCTTTAAAAATTACTGGCTTTGCCTTACAGATTTTCAGCAAGTTGTCAGGAACTGAGACTGGTTCTCCTGAGCCCACCATGGGAGATGAGGCTGGCCCCACCAAAGCAGAATGTGGTAAAGATGATAGGCTTCCTCCATCTAAGATTTTAGACATATTATTACAACAGTCAGGTCCAATGATGATTTCCTCAAAGAAAAGTTACTCAGCATCATCTCACAGCCACATTTCGTATCAGTATTAAAAACTTTTATGGTTACATCACACATTTCATGAGCTGTTATTACTTCTGACACTAGTTTTAATATCTCAAAGGTGTTTCAATGTCTCAAGATCGACACAGGCACTTGTTGGGATTTATTAATAATGACTTGATGAATGGATCCTAATGAGAGTTAAGCTCAGAGCATCAAAATGAAACCAAAGGAAATGAAGCATCTGAATGTAGGTGGGCATGTAGGTATCAAACACCTTTCAAAACTCTAATACAAATCTGCGTAAGCCTTTAAAATATTGCCTCTTTCCCCCCATTATTTTCTGAATAATTAAACAAATATCACTACCTTGAGTAGAGCTTACCATTTTTAATTCTGTTTGGAGCCTGTGGGTTGAGTTGCAAGTTCCAAGTTTCAGTAGACGATGGAGATTCTGGTGACCAACCTTTATGGCGCTTTTTTGGAGGCCCTGAATTTGTTAAAGTGCCTGAATAACAATAATGTTCCAGAAAAGCATTAGAATAAAAAGTATTCAGTTTTGTGCATGACAATTCAATATGTTTTGATAGTTTGAATGTGTGCATTAAGTATTGTGGTAGGGTCAACTCCATTAATATAAATTTTTTTATGTTTTTTTCTTTTATTTTCCATGTCCTACTGAAATTTCTGGAAAATTTCTGGTCTAGGCAGACTTCACTTATTTTATACCAATGTTTACTCTGTACTAAGAATAGTGTAGTAAGAACAAGATGTACTAAGCATGCTTACAATTGTTAATATTTTGAAGTCAACACTGTGGGCATTTTGCTCCTTTTATTTCTGAACACATGATACAGTGTGTCATGTAACTTATTGCAAAATAAAATTCTCAAGGCTTTCAAGGATTAATAAGGATCTGAGGTCTTTTCAACACTTTTCCCATTTACAGGATTTTTGCCACTTCTTGCTGTTTCACATCTTTGAGTTTATGTTAATCCATATTACCTCCTAGCAAATCAATTCTGCACTTTCCTTCTATCCACATGTAGCTCCAACACCTTTGCCTGTAAAAACATAACTGTAAAACTGTTTTTCCAAGAGCTCCTGATGATTAATTTCTTGCATATTCATTCATTACTTCCATTAATCTTCCTGTACACTCCTGCAAACTCATACACTATACACTAACATCAAGTATTTCTAATTACTGAGAGTCAAAGGTCCTATAGGAATTGCTCAGTATCTTGCAGGAATGAGCTATTTCTGTTTCTGGACATGACTACACGAAAGTTGTAACACTATTTCACACTGGCAAGGCTGTATCCCCTGTCAGAATGGTTAGTCCCATATAAATTCAAGATAGAGCGAGAATCTTACATAAAAAAAGGGCGTTAATTTTTCAAGAGATATTAAAATTAAAAATAAATCTGAAGTCTTCAGACCTAGAACAAGGTTGTTCACTTGCAGAAGAATCTTATGTACAGGTTTTCAAAGGTGACTTTGTTCTTTAAACGTTTCCCACGGGAGGGCAGTATTTAGCCATTTGGTCTACTCATTCTTTCATTTACTTTCCAGGCATAACCTTGTGGCAAAAGTCACAAAAATAGAGCACTATGATGATTTTATTTTTTATTTTATTTTAAAACATCGTACTCTTCTCTGCAGATATGTTGATATATGAAAGTAATCATTCTGAAATGAATTGGCAAGAACATGCTGCTGCATGGAAGAAAGAGATGAAGAACTGGAATGGGCAAGAAAAAAAGAATTTGGCTGTAATGCCAGCAGGGAAAACTGGGGATACTTAGTCTAAACTAGAGCTATGGTGTGTTTCTAGCTATAGTGAAGACTAATTTTCTTGCTTAAACAAGCCAGTGAAATAGAATGCAGTTTATGACAGAAAGCAATTAACAAAGCAATTAAATCATGGGAATAACACTGCACTGAGTATTGTTTCTTTAATTTGGAGCCAGTTGTCAAAGTCTAGTGCTCCATCTCAAGGTAAAATGCAACATTGGAATTATCCTATGAGTGATTATATACAAATCTTTCTTAATTCCCTTCACAAAACCTGTTGGTGAGATCGATGCAAACTGGCACATTCTTTAAGAACAAGGATTCAGTATCTAGGCTGTACTTCTATAAAATGAATGAACTCTAAATGTAACAAAAAAATCTTCTACTTAATAATCTGAACTGTAACAAAGCTGCTGAAAACATTAAAACAATTTTTTTTTTCTAATGAAAACTAACATAGAAAATAAGTGTTACGGTCAGAAAGGACTTAAAAGGGAATAGTAATTTCTATTATATGGGAAACTACAATCACAGTATCATTTGTTCAAGGCTTCTGTTATACCTATGAAATATAGAGTTTAGGGTTATTAAACAGCAAATCCATACAAATACCTAAGACTGAAGGTCTTGCCAGAGAAGACAGGTTATTTTTCACCAACTGTTGTTTAGGTGATTCCTTGCCGTTATAAACTGCTGAGCTGAAAGCTGCTGTTGAAGGCATGTGGTCTATGGCTGCAGCTGGCAAGAAAAAAAAAACAACTAAATACTGGGTCAAGATTCCCAGTTAATGTAATAAACTGATCACTTGATCATTTACTTTAATAGAGTCATTGGGATAATGCCATGTTAAATAAAATAAACCCACTTCTGATCTCATACCAGATTATTGCTGCCTGACTCCCAGATAAGTACCTGGGTAAAATCTGATTCTGCAGCTAAATACATATGTCAGATCCTTTAGCTTCTTTGCAGGTGGACCTTAGCTCTCACATGAAATTTACTCAAGAACCAGCTACAAGAGAAAGCTTAAGCTCCATTTCCTCAGCCTCCATTCCAATCTGACAACCACTTTCCAAGATTCTTTTTAACTATGCTGTATTAAAATGAGATGTTTTTTCAATATGCTTGTAATTAATGTAGCTTTTCTATATATGTAAACACTGTCAAAAAAAAAAAATTAAAAAAAATAAATTAAAACCCCAATCTGCTATTATGAAGAGATGAGTGATTGTTCAGGAAGGGTACCAGTATTCCACATCACAACTATTTAACAGTCTTCTATCTCCCACGGAGAATATAACCAGCAAATGATGTGCCCCTGTTGTCCTGTGTGCATCTCTGTAACAGTCACAAGACACTAAAGAGATGTTTTCATTATAAAGAAGCTCAGAGAGATCACTCTATCCTATATCATCCATCACCTTTCATTTATGTCAAACTAATGGAAGAGTAAATGTTTCAGAAAGAATTTTTAATTAAAAAAAAAAAAAAAGGTTTAGATGTTGACCATTAGTTTGTTTTTCAACACTAAAGCCACCTTTCTCAGAAGAATAAAAAAAAAAATTAGAAGCTTTTAAACTGATGCCCATATAATGCGTATGATAAAGAGGATCCTGGTCCTACCATAAAATAGACTGGACCAGTAGGTAAAGCTGAAATGACACTGGTTCCTGTAACATGTGTTAATCTGTGATCAGGCAAACAATAGCTGGAGGAATATAATACCTACCCTCAGCTATTTTAATAAGAATGGCTTTTAAAAAAGTTTGGTCTTCCTTAGCTATGAGCAAGCTGCAGAACACCTGTTTTATTATTTGCTAATCTTTTCTACATAATGCTTGTGCGGGGTGGTGGACAGGAAGAAGCCTTCAAAGTATGATTGCTTCCTTCATTTGTAATGTATCTCCTAATCTATTCAACTTGCTTTATTTTATCTGGTAGTTGTGTATTTGTTTGTCTTTCTACTCACACAAATATTGGCGAATATGGATGCACAGAAGAGCAAGACTAGGGGGAAACCCCATGGATTTTCCTTCTAAGAGTTACCTGTTTGCTGAGTTCCAGCTGGAGCACTTGGGTTTGCTGCTGGGAGCGGCTCACTTGAGATGCTTCCCGAGAGGCCCAAACTTTCCGGCAGTTGGAACAAAGTGCTTGAGCAGGTGCTGGGTAAAGACTGCCGGCCTCTGAACTCTTAACAAAAAAGAAACTTCTTATTCCCTGACAACAGTGGTATTTGGTTTTTCTTTGCGTATTTGATTTGATAATTTCACACATGAATTACTTAGAGGCTACAGCACTCGGAAGGGAGGAATCAATGTCTGCGGACATGCCATCGTCATTGGTTTTTACAGCTGCTCTAGTAATCACCTTGCTTTAAAGAGTCTTTCTTTCAACTGGTCTGTCTTAGATTTTACACAGACGCCAGTCCCCGGGATAGCTGAGCTAGGATGATGAAAACCAGAGCTCAAGGAAGACAGCTTCATTATCTTACCTGCCCCTTTCCAGCAGATTACAGATCCTTTGGTCAAAGCTCCCTGTGCATTCCTGACCAGATAATACTTTAAGTGTTTCTGTTTCTTGGGCTGAGTGGTCAGTTTAAGATTAATGTGATTTGAGAATTCTGTAAAGTAGCAGAAACCCTTCTTGCCACAGCCAACACAATTGCCAGAGAAGCCTGATAAAATAAATAATGCATATAATCCAATTAGATATGTGGGTCACTATTAATAACATCCAAACATGACTCTCTTATGGACAAAAGCTGTATTTCATTTTCTTTCACAGAGTGAACTTTTTACTAATCTTTTCCTCAAAAAAAATTATTACATCAAGCCCACTGTATTGCACATTGGCTACCACACTGTAGAAACAGAGTCCCACATTTACAGAACAATTAAATTAGGATATATTTTTCATTTTCTCTCACCAGAAAAAGATCACAATTCCTACTAATTACCTACCTATGAAACATTAAACCAAGAATTTTCTGACTGAAGAGTACTGAATCACATATTTAACACCAGCCATATTCAACACCACAGGAAAAACATGCTTTGCTTCTGCTTCAGATTTCATTAAGTCTCAAGAAACTCAGGTTATTTGATGTATTCTAGTTAATTAGATCCAAGTATATTTAAACACCAAGTTCCTACTACAGATGCTTTTTTAGAGATAAAAAAATACTAAAGTCTTCTTGGGCTATTAATTTAAAGTGCCTTTCTCAAATGGTGGCTGGACTGTCTTAGCACTTCACAGCAATTTAAACTATTTATGATTACGGAAACAAAGTGTCTGCGGCTTTATAGACATGACAGAGACACAGTCCTTGCACGTAAAGAAGCTCATTGTGCTCAGGGTCGATGGGGCTCTGCCAGGGATACTGCCATTTCCTCTCATTCTGAGGTTCACAGTTTGAGCCTCAAATTGAGGCTCATTGACGGTGATGTCATTACCATTGTAAATAGAGGGCATTCCTTGCACAGCTAACTATCAACTTTTTGATTCTGAAACATTTTTTGTCCATTTTCTGAAGTATTTCCTAAGAAGTTTTCACCTTGCATCAGACAAATGCAACTGTCTGAAAATACTTTTTACCTACAAAGAAATCCTACACCATGCAATTAGAAGAGAATCTTCCCTGTAAAGACTCTCTGTTCCCTACGCATGACCTGAAGAACGAAGTTTTCTTTTATTTTAATCATATCTAATGAATATTTTTATGTGTCATCAGAGGAACTGGAATAGAAAGGATGTGTTCAGAGAATTGGAAGATAGCAAAATTAAAGGAAATATATTTCACATAGCATATGGACAAAAACATTAGAAATAAATAACTGGAGTACAGGATCAATAATATGGTAGGTAAAATTAAGAGCCATTTATGAAAACTATTATTTCAATCACATATTTCAAACAAATTATGTTTTCAAATTAATGGTCAATACCTTTCGCCTTCTGTAAAATACAAGCACTGAAATATAATGCTTTGTAAACACCTGTTGCTTGGTTTACAACTCGAACACTTTCATTAATTTTCCAATGGCTCAGAAGAATTTATTAAAAACCTAAGTTCATGTGGAAATTCGTCTGGCAGCCATGGGAACAAGTGGCTAACAACTATTGAAAGGTGCCTATTATCTCTCTGATCCTGGCCAGTAGGATGATAAAGGTCATTATGACTCATAAAATCAGGACAAGTCATGACTCTACAGAATCCTCTGTGTTATATCAGTCATCACAAAAGCATCTGTCTAACATCACAGAGCCTTCAGTAGCTGCAATAAAAGCAACAACAAAAGGAAACAAAATTAGAATGCATGTGGCAAAAGCTGTAGAGTTTGTATGCATGTTATGCAGATTAAGAAATAATGAAAAATACTCCTGCTAGTAAATGAAAACTTCCCATTCATTTGACAGCACACTGAGCCTGACCATCAGCACTGCAATTTTTTTGCACGGTTGCCACTTACAAGCCCTTACGTGTTTTCAAATACATGCATGAAGAAACCATTTCTGAAAGTAAAATTGTACCATACACTTTTTAGGTTTTATCATTTTGCTGGGAGTGTCCAGCAACTAGCCAAAGTCACAGGTAGAAAAATTTGTTCAACACAAGTTAGACAGTGGACACAAACTCTTTTCATCTGGACTTTAGATCAGTCGTTATTGGTAACTTTTGTAAATGATCATCTGCTTAAACTAGATCTAGCAACAACTACCTGAAATAGCCTTTTGCCCTCATCACCTATTTTTACCTCTGTGAGATCTACTGGCAAATTAGTTAACACCACATATAGCATACAGGTGAGGCTAGTACAGATTAAACAGATCCAAATTGCCCACTTGTTTTGAAAAGTCTTCAGAGACCATTTTAGAAGTTTATTTTGTTACGTTCGTTTCTAGTCAAAATATCATCTTTCACCTCAAGCTTCCCCACCTCCTCTGAGTTACACTGAGTCCTTTCTGCTGATGCCATTTTTCATCCCATTAATTCTGACCAACTCTTTCTTTGATGACAGTCATTGCTTTGTTAATACAGCTCAACTCTGACGTCACAGGCAGCATGATTTCATAATTCAAATGCAATAAAATTCTGATCAGTGATTACTCACTGTAGGGCTCTGCTAACCTTGCTCATAGCACATTATGTAGCAGATTGAGTAACACAGGACAACCCAAACATTTTATCATCCTCCTTTCTCTAAATGCCCTGTTCATGTACCATGGCCTGAGGCAGCAGCTGATAGAGGGGACAGCTTGTTTCATAAACAGTGGCATTAAATATTCTTCTATACATTATAGAGAGCACAAAGGTCAGGGAAGCCAGGGCAGCCATAAGGTGATTCAATATATCTATGTCATGGGATTGATTTCACAAGAGAATTAGAAATCAATGCCTGGCGTTTAGGGGCTAAAAGCCTTTCACCTTTAGGTCACCAGTTCATATCCAACTCAGTTCAGTAGTGACTTAAGGCTGTTACCCTCTGCAGATTGTTTAATCAGAAGGTGTTTGATTGTATCTGGTATTTTACCACATGCATTTGCTTGAATTTGCTCACATAACACCGATCAATTGCCCATAATTTAAAAAGCTCTTCCACAGCAGGGACCTTGTCCTCAGAAGAAGGACTCTGGACTAAAAGGGTATGAAACCTGAGCTAGCTTCTCAGTGGGGAAATGGAAATGGTTCCTTTGGATCAACAGTGAGTTTGTGCTAGGGATAAAGAGAGTGCTTCAGGATGGGAGGGTATCAATCTAATATTTCATAACTTAATATTTCATAATTTGATCTTTCATAAATTGGCAGAATATTTTCTTCTTGTTTGTCTTTAAAATTAATAACAGGCTTTTAATTAATGTTAATATTTTTGTGGAAAGCTGGCAGCTTGCTTAAACAATGATTATGTTTTCAACTTTTCAGCGAAAGTATTCCTTTTTTTTAGTTTCTATTCACAAGAAAAAGCACACAAACATTGACATTGCTCCACATTTTTCCCACATACTCAGTACCACTCCATTTGAAGATCAAAGTCCTAAATTTAAAAAATAAATTAAATCAATATGGTCAAACTGGAGAACTCCACGGTACAGAAACTCACTACTATTACAAAAGCCCAATAGAACATTCCCCATTTTATTAGAAGGAGCCACAGTATTTTATACTACAGTGTTTTCATCTTGCACACAGCTTACAATGCAAGCAAACCAATCCTTTCCTCCGTCATTCTGACCTCAGGGACTCACTGAAAACAAACAAAAAATAAAGGATTTCTTATTCCCTGCTAGGAAAGTGGGCAGCCGTTTGTTCTTTTGGGAAGGAAAATGATGGGTGAATAGCTCCTTTGTTGATCATAAGAGACTCTCCTTAAGAGTGAGAACAGGGAAAAAAACCCAGAAGAGAAAAAACTTTGGGAATGGTACATGTTAGTTGCTTTTATTAAGAAACAATAAATATTGCACTATCACGGAAGTGCTAAATATCCTTTAGGTCATATAAACCCAAGAAACAGCTCTAAAGGCAAAAAGATGAATTTGTTTTCCAGAGTAGTTAAACCTCTGACCTAACTTGATTAACAGAATCATATGAGGTACATATTCAGACACAGGAACTTTTTGTTTGCCAAAAATACAGGCTTTTCCAGAAAACGGGATTTTTTCTTTTTTTTTTTTCTTCCTATGGAATAATATGTCAATTGTAAAAGCAAAGAAACTAAACAACCTTCCAACAGAAATGACTTTCAAATCACAAGCCTTGATGGTGGGACAGCTTAATAGCATAATCAATAAATTGGCACATGCCCCAGAGGCAAATCAACAGCCCTTAATGGGAACAAGACCATAAGTCAAAAGCTGGGCTGGAAACTACCAAGACATTTCCTGTTTTCTTCTGGAATTTTTGTATGCTTCACAGGCATCTTCACAATCATATGCAGACAGACCATGAGAAATAGGAAACTATTGAGTAATTCATTAGTGTCTTTTCCCTTCAAGCAATTATTTTGGAAAAAAACCCCAACAAACCTACAGTACTGAGTAACAGCTGCCTTACAAAAACACAGTATATTATGAGAAAAAGCATGAAATTAGGCCAAAACAATGGGGTTCAAGGGTTACAAGTGCCTGTATCAGCAATCAACCTCATGTGGGATATACTCTGACTCATGATGACAACTCATTTCAACTCAGAATGAATCTAATTTGATTTCCCTCTAAACTCAGAAAAGCCTGAAGGGACCACTTTCCATGTTGTTTCAAAAGGCCCACATGTTTGAAGGAGAACAGCCTAAACTCAGAATACCAAAAATAAGCCTTCTACTCTCTTTTGTCTTTAAAAGCAAGACAATAAAAAGAGCTTCCCTTCCTCACAGGAAATGTTTTCAACATAAATTTATCACAAGACAGAGGTCACTGTATTATACTAATAGAAAGCAAACTTAAAGCAAGAATGGTCCTGTCTTTATCTCACTATGTGTATGAAACCATGTGACTATTCACATTTGCTTCTAATTTTACTTACCCTGATTTGACCTGAAACAGTATATGAAAACCAGAATCAATCATTTCTATCTATAGTATGATCTATTATACAAATAGTATGCTACTCTCATGTCATCATTAGATAAGGGACCAGGAACATTATTTTATTGCTAGCTACCAGATGAAGACTTTGGATCTTGAGGTATGTAAGTTCTTTCATATTTAGGCTTGCTATAGAATACAGAAAAGTCATCCTACAGAATTACTAAAATTCTTTGGAAAAGAATGTGATTCACGGGTGTTTAAGTGTACAACAGCCCAAAAGAAGCATTTAAGTGGTTTCAGGAAACTAAAATGTAGTACATAAGCAAGTTGAGGATGCAAGTAGCATAAAACACTCCCAGTTATGTTCCTCTTGCTTTTTTCTGTTCTTTTTTAGCATGCAATTAACAAACACACTACTTCCTCTTTGCTAACAGCTGAAGGAACTTAAGCTGTTAATAGTACTAGCACCGAATGACTTGAGTGGTACAACATTCCTGTCTTTATCTTTAAAATGACAACACATGGGTGATTTACAACCCTCTTTATTCTTTTACAATCATTGGTCAAATATACTGTGACCAATCCAACTCTGCAAGATCACATGCAGAAAGAAATTACTGTACATAGAATTGCATTATGCACCTTCACACTACTCTGTCATCTCAAATGCCTTGAAGAGTTGCTTGAACTGAGGAAACAACTGAATTCATGTCATATCCCTCAGTGTTTGTGAAAGAAAACTGTTAAAAGACATGACAAATGTTTCTCTTTGGCTATTGAAAGCTATGATGCAGCATTTTTTAGTTAACTAAGTAAATAATACATAAGAACCTCAGAGTGACTGATCAAAAATCAGTCCCTCCACCTATGTACCACTTTTCCCAATATAAAATCTATTCTATTATAATAACAGTAATATTCAGTTTATTCATTCACACGATTGCAGATCTTCCCTGTTTCCACTAATTTGGATGAGGCTAATGGCCATCAGAAAAACTATAATAAAAATAGATAGAAATATCTAGTTTTATGACAGAAGTTAGACTTTTAAATAGATGAAAAGCAAGAAATGGAAGTATGCTACAAATAGTATTATTCAAACACACAGTATTATCTATTCACACATAGGAAAAATTTCAACTTACAATCTTTCATATTTATTTATATTGTGATAATAGCAAAAAGTCATAGGTTAGGATCTAGATCTCATGTTATTGTCCAAACACAGTGGAGAATATTATCCCTATTTCAAATAGATAAATGAAAAAGGTCATAATTTTTTGTAGTTCAAACCATCATCAAACGGTTTATATGTACATAGTAGCCTGAAAGTTCCACTCAACAGACCTACAGTCCATCCATGTCAGTATTTGGAAAGATAAAATAGAGACAGGCAGCAGTTCAACTAGTCCAGTTACCAGATGTGCAATTCCAGCAATTAGGACATAAACTGACCAGACAACCACTCTAGCCTTGGACTAATGGATAGAGGGTGATGAAGCACTTCTAATGAACTGGCTCACTCTGTATCTTTCCCACACAAACATAGCCAGCTCTGAGTTGTTATCTTGTTGTTCATCACCAGTGAGCATTACTGTAGAGGTGGAACAGAAATAAGATCTTTCAAACTCACTCTGCAAAAAAAAGATTAACTATTAACTGTGGCTCACAGGAGAATCAACTTACTGTAATCAAAACCACTTACCCAACAGGGCATTGCGCCCATTGTCATCTGGCAGGAACCTTTTATCCACAGCACACACTAAAAGGTGATCAGGTAAATTTGGTGACTTTGCACCAACAAGTAAAAACCCTGATGGTACCTCAATGTGTTCATTGGAAATTGAAACCAGTCTCAAATCTTTACCAGCCTGGCAGAAACCTAGAAAAAAATCAATTCAATGTATTTTAAGTTGACAACATTTATTTGTTTAATACTCACACTTGTCTTCAACAACGGACTTTCTATATTTTTAATGAAAAAACAAATTTGTATCCTCTGATGTAAAGGGCAACCTAAGAGATCATTTTCTTCCCTGCATTTTGGTCAGCCATAAACAGATGCTATCTGTACAATTACAAAACAAAACAAAACAAAAAAAAAACCAAACCAAAAAAATTTCTTGATGATGTTTTGCAACGTACATATTTATAGGACTATTTACTAATGTAATCTTCACTTAGGTTAGACATTTAAAATCGGAAACAATAGTTTTCAACATCTGGTGTATTTCACTGGCTTTTCCTGGGTTTTCAAATATTTTTTACAGCAACGTTTAACAAGGTACACTTTAAATAAAAAAGAGCGATGATAAAACCATAAGAATTACCACACTCATTTTAGCAAACACCGTGTTTGCAAACTCAACCTTTTAAAGGTTGTGTTGCCTAAGAGGACAGAAGTTCTATCCTCATGCCAGGGTGTTCCAACACAAATGCTTATCTGTCACTGGGCAAAGACCTTGTCAGATACAAGAGCAACCAAGAGCAATACAGGTTTATCTGGCAGGTAAGGAACACTGACATTTTTAGGATTTCTATATCATATAGATTATCTCATTCTGATGTATTATAGGGGAATTGGCCCCAATCCTACCCTTTTCAGTAGGGCAAATGCCTTTGGGCAACATGTTTAGTGCATTTCTTACCATCAGTAGTGCAACATCCTTCTGGGGGAGGCTTCATCTGGTAAGAAACAGGAGGGCTACTTGATTCTGAGCCTTCTTCCTCCTCCTCTTCTTCTTCTTCCTCATTATCTGCTCTGCTGCCGGCTACAAATATCATAGCATAAATGACTTAGACAACTGGCAACAAACCAATGAATGAACAGGGTGACCCAGTTACAGAAAGTTATTACAGCAAACTGGATTTTTTCCTCTTGACAATGACTTTACTGTTGCCAACTCTTAAGATATTTGTTGTTTCCTTAAAGCTTCACTTCCAGTCATGCTTACAATAGAATGTCTTTCATCAAAAAAAGAAAGCTTTTAGCTCTTGTGCTAAAAAACCCGAAAAGTTCAAAAGCATGACCCGACTGCACCTGAAAAAGTTGAAAAAAAGCTAAAGGACAAATACAAAGAAGCCTCCATTTACAAGTTTTTAGTGTAATTATTTTGGAGCTAACCTCACAACTTTTAGAGGCCTAACTCCTGATGTTTGAACTCTTGCTGATCACAACAGTGTAACTGTATGCTTTGTTTATAATACTGACAGCCAATGTAAACCGAAAGTCATTACTTCTTAGCACATTAGAATGTCCTGGCTACAGTCCAAGTACAGATTTTATTAATTAGGTATTGACCATGTCCTTGGTGTTGTACAGGAAACTGAAGAAACGGTTCCTGCTTGAACCTGCTTGTTCACCACAGATGATGCCGCGATAAGAACACCTAATTCTTGGGCCGTCTGTCTCCCACCAGAATGCAGAGCTCTGAGTAAAGCACTGCTGTGCCCTGTATAATGTCAAGGAAAGGCAGATGTCTAGGAAAATGATTCACAGCAGCTTATGCATGGAGTGTGCTAGTCTAGGAGGCAATACTGAGTGCTGGATAGAAGAATATATAATATAGGTTTCATTTTTTTGAAGGGCATTAGGTGATTATTCTTCAGATTCCTTGCTGTAAAACACTTTTCTGGTGTGCTGGCTGCCTAAATTAGCTTTTTTATGTGATAGCATGTTTGTCTCGAAAATTCCACTGAGTATTATTGGTGTATGTTTCAGCCTTTCAACTAGAGACTGTTTCTTTCCTTCTCTCCACTCATAGGACAGTAACTGCTTTCATGCATAATGCAACAGCTCCAGTAAAACATACTCAGCAATGATTCCATCCCCTCTTAAGGCTCAGGCACACATGACAAATGGGACAAAGCTGGCCAGCAGAAGAGTGCAGCTAAATGATAAACAGGGAGAACACTTCTACAGACAGGACTAAGGAAAATTTCAGACCAGATCCAGCCTTACATATGACAGAGATAGGGGACAAGAACTAAGTGAATCCAGTGGGGCTTATGTCTTAGTCTTCTAGCTTCTTGGTCTATAGAGACATGCCTACAGCAAACACTGCAAGATTTCACTGGCAAAATTGGATGGTGAAGGGCTGCAGGTACTTGAGGATCAGCAAGAAGCCAAATAGCTGTTTGGACTTGGGCAAGTAAAATAGCAGTTAGGCTCCTACATTATTCTGCTGATCCAGCTTTTAGTCTTGAAACAGAAAAACAATGAAGCATGCTGCAGTCAACATCCAAAGCTCAGTGTCAACTGGATGTACTCTCTTTGCTTCAATTGACTTTGGATCAGGTTCTCAGGGTCCCATAGGATATTCATCAAGAATTAATTTTTTCCTGTGACTGTCCTCAGAATATCTTTTTCTTTTATTGACAAATTATTGTAGAATCATCTAAACAAATACTACTGGAAAAATTAAAATTGGGGAGGAAGCTGAAGAAAGTAAATCTGGAGTGCGAAGATTTGCCTCTAAAGGTTATTAAGACTTACACCTCAATCTAGAAGAGTATTTGAAGCGTATGTTTACTTTTAAGCATGCAAACATTAGGCTTCAGTCCTGGTGCACACAGATAAGGTCAGAATGTTAAACAACTGTTTTAGGGGCGTAGTCTAAAGACAAAAATGCTGAAAGTGAACAAAGGGAAGAGTGAAGCACTCCATCTTTGCTATTGAAGTCAGGGGTAAGTTACGTATTATGACTCAACCTTGACTAACATCCAAATGCAATGCAAAAGGGGCGAGTCTGGCTCTCCTCTCTTTCTCCACACTCCCAGTCATGAAGTTCCTTCCTTCCACTTTGTGCCAGCTCTGACACTCACTGGAGCCTATGCTGAGCCATCCCACCTTGCTAACTCAGCAGAATGCTAACTGAGAAAAAAAAAGTGACCTTTTGGGTTTTTTACTGGCTTTATGTATTATGTACCTCTCATACACAACAGTGAGCTGCTGTCAGCTGACTTAGCGATATAGCTGCATTAAATGAACAGAATTACTGTGAAGACTTTGTCCATACTTTATTGAACTGGAATTACTTATAGATATCATAGACATAATTGTTTGCTTTAAGGAATTCTTTTCAGAATTAAATATTTATTGCAAAAAATGTAGTATCTAGGCCAGAAGGACCTAACATGTTGACTTAACTTGTCTCCAGGCACACCACAGTCTCTTTTGCACAAATAAATTATTTTTAGGCATAAATTATCATGACAAATATGTAACGATATTAGGCTAGTCTCAGTGGCTAGGTAGGTTTTTTTTTTGTGATTTAGATGGGTATGTATCAAATGAGACAGAAAGAATGTTTTTTAAACAAAACAATAAATAACACTAAAAATAATGACAAGTTACAACAGGTGATTGATAAAGCTTAAAAAAAACCCACATATTTCCAAATGTTTTTTTCTTAAACTGACTACATACTCTGTTGTCAGACTCTCTAGGAATGTTGATATTGTAACATCATCAGAGACAAATACCCATAATATCAGCCTTAGTTATCAGTGGCTGGTTTTGTTTGCCAAATGCTAATTTGAAGATCTACGTGTTATCAGTCCACAAAATGCTAAGTCAAAACACCTGGGTTGCATCAGCCCACTGCACTACCTTCTCGAAATTATTTCTATCATGTCTGCTTCACGAAAGGAAAACATGTGCTGTACTGAGGACCAACAGGCAGCTATGACCAAGGATAGCACAAGCATATCCCCATGTCAGAATGCCAGGGCCAAGGAAAGATGATGACAGGGAAGGAGAGGAGCTTATAAAAGACACCATGGATGTCTCTCTGTTTCAGATGCCTCCTGGCTCTCAGAGCACAGGGATTCACATAGCTAGAAGTGGAAATTTCAATTTATGATGAGACTGGAGTATGTGATGTCAGCTTTTAGACCTCTCCCACATAAGGAACAACCTAGGAAAAACTATTTCAGGTCCCTTCAGAGTTCCCCTTGTCTAAAACTTTCATGGAAAGAATGTTCTGTGCCAGGCTATTGTGAGACTTTTAATTAATTACAGTTCAATTCTGTTTCCATTAACTGCAAAGAAAACAGAATCAGCCCCTCAAGGTTTGGAAAGCTCTTTGAAAGCCTTGAAAGAAAGAAGTTACGGAAGTGTGAAATCGCACTTTTGTTTCTGAACAATGCATCTGCTCCTGTAGCATCTTTCCCAACTGACATCATAATCCATTTTGTGACATCACAGTTGGTTGCCATGGAAAATCCTCATAGAAGGGCTTGATAGAAGGATCACTTTGTGTAGAGAATAAGCAGCATATATATTTAAACAATGAATGTATAGTCATTATTGTGTCCTACACTAGGGAAAAGAAAAGAAAAAAAAAAACAAAAGAAGAAATTACTAATGATGTGTGAACTGTGGGCGAATTTAGTTTTTCAAGAAATGTTTTCTCAGGTGTTATCACGAGGTGACAGTGAAGAGTTTAATGTATGCAAAATACATTTTATCTACTACTACTCCTTGGGCCGGTTTCTTTTTTCTGTTACTGTGGATTGTTGATCCTTATGCATTTTTCATTACCTGTGTATCTAAGCCATCTTTAGCAAATGATGACGGGGAAGTAGACATGGTCAAAAGAAATGAAACATCACCCTGGTGACAGAAATGGCTAAATAATGAAATTTTTAAATGTAACCTTGCACCAACATGCCAGTGTTCTGTACACACCAGTAAACTCACTGAAAACCGTGAGACCACTACATATAGCAGCACACCAAAGCATCAAATTGTGTTATGAGTTTGCTCATTAGATCTATACAATGCATATAAAGTGTACTACTTCCAAGGAAAGAAAGAAAGAAGAAAGGAAAGGGGAAAGGAGAAAGGGGAGGAAAGGGGAGGGAAGGGGAGGAGAGGGAAAGGGAAAGAAGGGAAAGGGAAAGGGAAAGGGAAAGGGAAAGGGAAAGGGAAAGGGAAAGGGAAAGGGAA
>WTSP01023965.1:93295-107291 GCA_025331215.1 Actenoides lindsayi
ATTCCTATTCCTCATCTTTGCCTGAAAGCCCCTTAATTTCAAATTATAAGCATTCGGAGGGGAGGGGGTTGTATTTTCCATTCAAAAAGGGGTGCTCCTGCCTTCCTTGGCAGACTCCTGTCTTTCAAACCAAGACAGGGATCTTCTAAAGGGTTAATGTCTGTCACATACAGAGTCAACTTCAAGTTCATCTGCAGTTGAATTAGTCAGGTTTTGAAGAAAAGCCACACTTTTCTATTATGACCCTGTACTCCAGCTGCTGCGATTTAGAAAGGAGCTCTCTCTCGGCAATGAGGGCAGTAACTTCCACGAGAGTCATGACAGTGACTGATCAGGATAACAAAGAGCGATTGCCAACAGCAGGAGGACATGTGGTCCCATCATCTAGATCTTGGATGGAGATCCTTTGCACAATGTAACGAAGACTACAACACACTAGTGACTCCTTAGTTGCAGTTGTCTGTGATAAAGATCAGCGAGGAGTATTCAGATTCTGCGAAGACTGAAGATCTAGCACAGCAATTCTGGACAAAATTTATCCTATACCTAGGACAGTCTGGGTGTCCTAAGGAAAGCTATGGACTTCAGAGCATGGAAATTAATCCAGGGTTTCTTTGACAACTCGTATTGAAATAGACTGATAAAGAAACCCTTCCTTCAGCATAAACTGAGTAAAGAATATATGTGGGCTGTGTTAATAAGGCTAGTCAAGGGACCTAAGTAGTAAATTAGGAAAACACAGTTAATTACTAACAATTTCAATCTTAGATATGACTTTATTATTACAGGAGAAGATTCATATTAAGTTGCAATTTTTTTGCGTGATAAAATAGAATTATGTTACTACTTTAATATATTAATCCTTCCAGCAAAACAGTATACCAATGGATACATTTTTCCAGTTTAAGTGGACAGTTTTCATGCTTTCTAAATGGCCTAACAGGGTAACTTCTATTGTATCATTTCTAAGAGAATGGTAAGATATTTCCAAGTTCACTGTTATTCCAAAATAATTTGTTACCTCAATGGCAAAAGGCAGTTCATCACTTGCAAAAAATTAGGGGCTTTGTTTGGATTAACTATGGATTTAGGTATCCAAAAGGCTATCTATTAAAATTTATCTGGGAGGAGAGGCGTTCTTTACTGCAGGTTAACAATGTGTTCAAAGATCACTAGGAAAATTTGTTAATGTGATCCTTTTGGTCTTTGAACATGAGTTAGATCCATCCAGTAGTATACAAAATGTATCAATATTTTTAAAATTTGGCCAAGTCTCTAGTAACTCCTGAAGACCTGTATTAAAAGCAACAATCTGTTTAAGAAGAAAGAAATCCTAGTGCAGGGGCTTGTATGTACATGTAACTATGAGAAGAAAAGTAAAATTGGAGACAGCACAAAACTGATTATTCTCTTCAATGGTCCTCATACATACTATAAGATTCTCCTCATGGATTCAGTTCATCCACAAGACTGTGTAATCCTTTTTTACTCCTTTATTTCCATGAAGCTGTTTGTAATTATAGACAGTGCTTCCTTTAGCTTTAGATTTGGAAGAATAAATTATGTTTAATTTTCTATATCAGTATTTGTCTTGTGTAAAAGTGATACTGTGTGGTAAATCTATTCCACAGGTTATATAAAATTATTCATTCAGGACAACTACAAGAGACTATTACCAATATTCACGCCCCACCAAACTCAGCATAGTGTTATAGCTTATGTCCTTAGTACTAGCCTCAAAACAAGGTTAGTGCATCCAAAATGGCATTTGGGAATGGTGACTGGACCATCATAACTTCTGGTGTTTGCCTGGGAATAGCTGCAGAGAGTAAGTGCTAGTACCAGTAAGTGTAGACATTACAACAGAAAATTGATTTCTGGCACAGAGGAGTTTTTCCTGCAGCTGCTTAATTCACTAATACAGCTGTAGCTCCTATGGGCAAAGACAAACTTATTCTTTCAGAAAACAATCTAGTTGTTTATGTACCACAAAATTATCACTTATAGAAGCAGTTTACAAACTTTTTATTTCTTGGTACAAAGACACCTACAGGCATAGCAAATACCAATTTCTGCCAAAAATATCAGTTTCTGGAACTCAAATCTGTTTCCTCACAAGATCCTGCCAGAATGACTTGGCAGTAAGAGAGAGGACAAAGGGCTCAGAAGGCTGATGGTTAAGATATAAAACTGGAGTGTGGGAAACTTTTAAGTACATCTGCTTGTTAGAGATCATTTCCAGACCAATGTTGTATTATTCCTATGATTGTTACCAAAATCTTCAAAAAGAGTTCAATTTAATGCTGTCTTACCCAAAAAGAGACATTTTGAAGCTTCAAAAAGTGCTGAGATATGAAATAATGATCCTCTGCTGAGCTCCAACTCTATAGTACTATAATAAGATTAAAATCAGAAGTCATTTATAGATCTGCTGACTGAAATCCACTTCTTCAGTTAAGTAATTTATTCCACAGCAATAAAGCTGTCAGATAATTAAGAAGTCTCTAGTCATTCTGGGTTTCATATATGAATAAATTTATGTCAGTTCAATAGATTCCATTTGGCAATTACATTTTAAAGGCAACATAAAACCTTTAACTTAAACCAGTTACCTTTGCCAGAAATTCCAGCTCCTTTTCTGTTACAAGATCTTAGAACTCATATATCTCCTGTGGAATTATATTAGAAACATTATCTACAGACCAGACAAGATTATACTTAATTGTTTCCTAATAATGCCACTTTGGAAAGTAGTTCATGATTAAGCACAGAGACTCTGATTAAGGTTGATGACAGGTCACAGAGAACATATTCCTGCCATCTTCATACAGCCAAGAACAATTCTGCTACTGTTTCCATAAAGAGAGTATACTGCAAGAAGACTACTCTGGTCTCTCTACCACTTCTTTTGTGTTTGCTTTTAATTGTTATCTGATATCTTCTTTTGATTTTGAAGATCAGGCTGACTACAGACATGGGATTTCTACTGCATGAAAAGTGAGATGATTTCCTACCCTGATACATGTTTCCTAGCAACAGGATGTTGGAACAAGAGAACAGATCGAAAAGTGCTGAGTTTTCAAGTGCATTGGGAAGAGTGGGAAGACACCACCAAACTTTTTTGTCAGCTTTAGATTCCAAGCTAAATTGCTTTTATTAAGCACTGAAATCCGTTCTCTCACTCACTTCAGGAGCAAGTAACACAGAGATTTTTTTGTTACTACGAGATTGTTTCAGCGATTAATATGGACACATTTGCAAGGAAATCATACATATGCAATCTTCCCCAACTACTGAGAAATCAAGCCCATTGCCCTCTATGCCCTTGGAATAAAATCACACAGATCCACGTCAAAAAGTATGAAAACAGACTTGAACAAATCAACGTTAAACAACCTAAATAAAAACACTATTTAAAAGCCGTTTCTTTTTTCCTTCAGGCAGATAATAAAGCAAACTATTTAATGAATCACTCAATATGAAATTACTTCACATCCATTTTGGCCACTGGAAAAAGAACTTCAGCTAAAACCAAGTATTTGCTTATTTTTTTCTGAAATTTTTCAGCTGCAAACCAACAAGCGTTACTTTTGAGGACAGTGTTTGTTTTTCAATGAAAATGCTACAATTAATGCAGGGAACAGTAGCAAAAAATAGGAAACAACAATTTTCTACAGAAAAAGGAAAAAATAATTTCCCAATATGTCTAAAAAAAATTTAAAAATTAACTTCTCAGACAAATTAAACTTCACTTTGAACCAAAAAAATAAAGCTTGAGTAAATATAAAACAACCTAACTTCTCATAAACCCATTAAAATATACAGCTATGCTTAGAGATCTGGACTAAGGCATGTTGGCAATTTAGTGACAAGGAATCTAAGTTGTAACAGCCTACATTGTAGTTTTCTGGGGAAACAGAAAACACCAGTTGCAACCAGATGAAAGGCTGTTTTACTTTTAAGACATTGTTCAGTCTTCCTTTACGACTACAGAAAAACTAAACTTCCTTCACCCTGGAAACTTTTATGCCTATTCTCAAACCAGACTTGAATTTTTCTGAGACATTTAAAGTAGTGATTTGTTTAAAAATGGCACTCTATTTTTGCTTATCTTAATACAGAAGAAAAAATGCCAAACAAAGTTCAAATTGGTCATAATACAAAGTCCTTTGTGAAAAGTCATTCATTGTATTACTACTCAAATTTTTTAAAAAATTATCACTATTGGGACCACTGCCTGATAAAAATCTGTATGCAAAAAGAATCGGGAAGAAATCTTAATTAGACTTTTTATAGATGACCGAACATCTACTAATAACTTGTTTCTTAATTATAATTTTCACAATAAATCTATTTTCAGATATAATGATAACACTGATTTTCATTTACGTGATTTTTTGATTTAGCCTGAACCTTCTTTTTATAGACAATCATACGTGTCATTCCTTAATATCCTGACAACTGTGCTAAGGATCCACTTCATAAAAGTAAAAGCAGAGCTGGGTGATAGTTCAGTGTTGCAGTAATGAGGCAGACTGAGCCTACTATATGATATGGTAATAAATACATTTAAGCAATGGCACTTCATCTTCTAAATGCTTTCACATTCTTGTCTGCAGGAAATAATGCATTCTGATGCAGATGTCTGTGATTTTCCTGCAGGATCTCATAAACTTTGCAGGTGTTGCTGGAGAGAAAATCCCTTATCAGCAGCTTCCAGCATAGTTCAGCTGATATGCTTTACTATGTCTCCAGCACAGAACCCTGACCCTATGGCTGGCCAGGCAGCTCTGCCTTGGCTCCCTTTCAGCTTTTGTGTGTTGCTTTGATCAGATCCTGGCTTTGGATGAAAGCAATTCTTTTAGAGACCACCTTCAAACTCCCTTAAAAAAAGAATTACATACATAAAACCAATTGAGCTTGTTAAGCAGCAGGAAGAAGCCAAGTAGAGGGAGGAGAAAGGGAGGGAAGGAGGTGCCACAAATCAACACTAGGAAGCAATGATCAAAGTGGTGACTGGAAAATTAGTAAAAAATTATCCCTAAGCTGTACAGGTCTAGGTCATTCCCTTTCCCAGCTCCATAAGCACAAAGGCATTCTCACTATTACCCAGGGAAGAGATACAACTCTCTTTCCAAGAATTGTCTCACACATCTGCTCTGTACCTTTGAGTACTGCAGCACTTGAGATCTTAGAGTAAAGCAGTAGGAAACAGACTGGCAAGCCAGAAGAAGAGAGATTATCTTGAAATGCATGTTTTCCACAGAAAATTCTAAGAACTTGGCACTTGGCGTATATTACTCTTTCTTCCAGTTACTGGTGCTAGACACTGTTTCTGAGAATCTTCCCAGCATCCAAAATGAATATACAAAGAGTAATCCTACACTGATTGTACAACTTAGCTTTTTAGCCATCCTCAAAACTAGACTTCTGTTTTTCCTTACCCCAAGCCTCTGGGTTCATTCCTGGAAGCAATGCAGCAGCAGGCTGTGGGCCAGCCACACGCACATGCAGAGACCAGGACGTAAAGACTCTTTAGAGCCGTCTCTTTCAGAGCAGGAGAGGCAGAGCCAGACAGTAGCTGTCACAGTTCTCCAAGGATATACACAGAGTGCACAGGTTTAGAGGCTTTACCTCATTCATAGAGAAGAGCCTCACTGTCTGAAAGGGACCTTCACTGATTTCTTCTAACAGAGTACACTACGCTATATATGGATCATATTTTCCATCTAATGAACAAAGACTAGGCAGAAATACAATGGAAGCAGTCTAAAATATACTTCACCATCTTCAGAGAACAAATACATCTCTAGATGAATGTATTACATTGCAAAATAAAACCGAACATCAAGGTATACTCAATCAGGACATCAGTTACACAAGTATTATATGTTGAAAGCACATTAAATGAGAAACATTCACAATCACAAATATGCAATCCAAAAGCATTAAACAAGCACCTTTAATTAAAGAACCACTATAAGGCCCAAATGTCATCAATTTAAGAAAAAGAACTTAGCATTTTGAGATCTGAGCTGTACATTTCAATGGTTTAAAAATACAAGTTGTCTGATTTTATTTTTTTATATGAAAAAAATTTTCCTGAGTGGAAATCACTCACCCTGAAGATAGCAAATGACTGATAAGAAAAGAAGTACACAAAAGACAGGCAAATGCATATAGTTGAATGTTAGCTGCAAAATGTCTCTCAACCACAATATTTAAACAGTAACCAATATAAGGCAGTGTAACTATGTTGTCTTATGATATGTCAATGTTTTCATTAAACAGTAACAGTATTTTTCATCATGGGAATACTAGCTATGTAATAAAAGATATACTGTACCATAACAAAAGCGTGTGCTCCTCAGTGACATCCAGTAAATTACTCCCAGAGTTTCATATTCTGATTGCACTGCTGAACATCTTACACCTGTGGTAACTGCCAGTGATTATATCTTTATGGAGTTTTCCTTCTTTCAATTTAGAAGAGTCTGCTGCTTGGCTAACTGGTTAGGACACTTAAGGCTCCTGAGTCAGCATTGTACACAACAGAACAGCTCAGTCAGGTCACCATGACATGAACACACTCCTGTCACACTAGAGCACAGGAAGGTTTCAAAGCTATCTATTCTGCAACTATGGCAAAAACAAAGTAATGAGACCACAATATACCCTGGCAAGCTGTTCTCTAATTTGTGTACTGGCTATACTAAATGATAAATGGTCTGACTTTATGTCTTATTAATACAGAAGTGCTGTGCTGGGTCATGGTGCTCCTGACCAGGCACATATCTATCAGTCTGAAGCATTATTAACATGAACAATTTTGTTGCGGGTTTTTCGAAGGACTGAAGGTGGGTTTTCTTTAAGAAATGGTGATGTCCCTTTTGCATTATATAAATGAGAAAATCACTAAAGAAAACATAAAGTGTATACTGTGGGTACTTCATTTTGCTAACAGAAGAAAAGAATAACAGCAGAACAGAATAACAGAAATGGATAGCAGTATTATCTTTGTGTCAGTACTATGCCTGTATCTTCTGAATAAAAGAATAGGAAATCAATATTTGAGAGAATATGTTCAATATAATGCTGGATGTACAAACAAACAGCTATTGCATCATGTTTAAACAAACACTGCATCTTTTCAAGATACATCTAGAGCACATGTACAGAAAACATTTACTTCTGGTAAAGGTATATTTATCAAGCATTTCCTTCGGTCACGAATTGCAGTGCATCACTTGTGAAGATGAAAGCAATCACTCTGAAAATTGAACTTTCTTTTTTCCTATGGCTCCAAGTCACAATATATTCAGATATGTACTTGATTTTAAACTCAGTTAAGTATCACTGAAATTAGTAAAATACAGCTCTTATCTAGGCTTTCAGCTGAATTAAGGTTCTGTATAATGTTTGTATGAAGGATATACTGAACAATGAAAAGAGATTATTTTTTGGTACAGCTCGTGACATTTCATTCTTACCATTCACTCTCAGGGTACATTTTCAAGTCTGGCTCAAGCTTCTCTAAACTCAGGTCACATCTGAAAAGGAATGTCTCTCAGTCTTGGTCATATATTCCCCCTCTGTTGCTCAGTGACATGGATCTGAGCTGATATGATTGAAAACTAGTAATTTTTGTAGGCTCATGTTTGGTTAGATCAGATCCCTCATCTAGCTATGCATAAAGTATATGGCCATTAATATATGCAAAACAACAGGACCGGACACACAAGACCAGGGATGCTGAGAGTAGGATCTTTTTCTCCAGACTATGAAGATGCTTTAAATAACATTTTATAATCTTAAAACTACACCTTCTGTTTCTTCTTTTGTAACAAAAAGCGGGGGGCAAATGAATTTTAAAGCCTGATGAGGAATCCTTTGGAGACTTAGGTGATTTAGTGGTTTTCACTCAAACCAATTTTCATATTAATGGAAAGCTTTCATTGTTTATTCCGTAATTTTAAAATATATGTACTCTATACCCTGTATACACAATATATAGACTCAGCGCTTAAGAGGCATTTGGACAATGGCCTTAACAACAAACCTTAACTTTTGATCAGCCCTGAAGTGGTCAGGCAGTTGGACAGATGATCGTTGTAGGTCCCTTCCAGCTGAAATAGTCTAGTTCTGTTCTATTCTATTCTATTCTATTCTATTCTTAAATTTTAGATACAAGCATTGTATGAAAGAATGTGAAAAAGAAACTGTACAGAAAGTAGTAAGTAATGCTCTAGGACAATTACTGGCATGTTTTTCTGTTACTATGGAAGTGAACTAGAAGTTTTATAAATGTTCTATACTTAACACCAAATCACTGGTTTCCTATCAACACTGTACAATTGTGTAAAAAACGTATTAATCTGACAAGATGACATTTAAAAGACTGTAGTGACAGCCAAAGTTTAGAGAAATCCGAAAGGAAAATAAACACTGCAAGAAATATTTACGTGTGTGTGTGAAAGTACGTGATTTTTGGAAGTGTCACTTTTAATAATTGACCAGATCAATAATAACACAAGCCAGACATTCACATTTTAGGGAGGTGTAACTCAATTGATGCCAGCCAAACATACTAGCACATTCATGAATAAAATTTCTCTGGGATGCTGTGTAGGGTGCTGTATAGAATGAAGTCTAGAACGGTGCAGTGCCTATCTCTGACTTTGCTTTGGGGTTGGAAACACCACATCAGTCTTAAGGAATATCAGCACAGTGTATAGGTGTTAAGGAATGTGTTAACCTGATATTCAGTAATGGAATGTGGAAAGTAAAAGGTGTCTGGTTTGGATATATGCTCGGAGCATAAGTGCTAGAGAAGGAGAAAGGGCAAGCAAACACAGAGGGGCCTATTGTGTTTCACTAGTACCCAGAGTAGGAATACCAGGAATGGGTGATGAGCATGGAGGTTCTGTATAAGACAGTTTGTATAGAGAACCAGCGGGAGTTGGTCAGTATGCAGCTGCTGATGCAAAATGCATCAGAAAAGAGTGGGCATGTCTGCTGAAGTGAGTTGCTCAATCTATGCGAAATGAGTCAGTAATGTAAGTGATGAATTGACAGAATGGTTGTTAGGGGAAAGCTGACCATGTAATTATTCCAACAAAAGGTGTGTAAAATATACATCTTGTACCCTAGGCACTTACAGAAAAGAGTCATGTAATCTACATGACATGTTTTCCAAAGTTTGAGAATGCTGGAACAGAAGTGAAACAAGGGATATAACCTGAGGTTAAAACCAGATTTAATAAGATTTAACCAGATTTGACCAGGATAACAGGATTTTCAGAAATTTATCTCACAGACTAAGATACAAGAACAAAAATCAGAAACAGTATCATGAAAATATTTTACCTGCATATTTAATTATAAGGAAAAACGGAAAGAGTTGGTCCACTGTGCAACCAGAAAGGAAAATTAAGAGAGGGTTGTTAAGTTTAATGATTTTTTTTTCTCAAGAAGGTGAGTAAAGGCTATTTGTGATCAAATGACTGATTTGTCCAGCAGCTATAGCAGGGAAATGGAGACTGTCCCTCCAAAACACCCAGCAACGTACTATTTGAAGCATTCTGCATGCAGATTGTGTATGAAAGAACTAAAACCGAGTCCTACCAAGCAGAATGACTCATTTAATTGTAAGACAACTACTTTTCTTCTCAAAATGCTCTAAAAATGGTAGCTGGCAGACCTGCCTTTTGTGTTTATAGAGAAATATTGAAATTTGTGTAAGATCTTATATAAAATGTCATATATGTGAGTTAAAACCATCCATGTTGAAATTTTCAGGGTATTTATGTGGAGCCTAGATGATCACCTCTGTAAGAAATATGCTCAGTCTTGTACTTTGGATATACAAAAGGAGACCCTTAAGATCATCTAGAAATGCAGAGTGCAATTCAGCTGCCTCATTCTGCAAGCATCTTCTAACTTTGAGGTGTCCTGGGGTATTTTGTCTGGATTCTAGCTGCTACTCCAAAGAAGCAGAAGTCTGAACCAAGTCCTCTCTCATATCTACCAGTCCTTTATAGACATCTCAGGTCATCACATGAAACAAGGCACCTATATTTAGGCAACAGAATCAGACTGCAGGTATCGACTGATTCACTAGCTAGAAATTTCCATTATAATCTATAAAATCAATGGAGCTGGAAGAGTGATTCAGCTGACCAGCTGCTAGTGTTTATTTACTTCAACATGAGCTGAATCACTCACCTGACCCCACTGACGATATTGGTCTTATCTTCATTGACTACCAGGAGCTGCAGCTGTAGATGTCTGCATGAAGACCCCTATATTTCAGAATCCTGGAGCTCAATTCAGTTGCTTACACCCAGATGTTTAGTGGTCTTTTATATGTTCCAGGGTATCTGAGACAGCTGCATCACAAACACAACATAAGACCTGTAGGAGACCAAGCCAGGCAGAATACCCAAGAGTATCTCAAATGTCAAAAGCTGCATCTAAACAAGAACCAGAATAAAATCCTAAACCTCAAACTAAATACCACTCTCAGAGTCAAAAATTGGCATGTCTACAGGTACATCTATGTTGTCAAATGGCTTGGCTTCCAGTTTGCTTCTATCTCTTGATCATCCAGTTGTGTACATTGCATACACATTAGTTTACATTCAGACATTTGGCACTCAACCTTAGTTCTGCTATTAGCTAAATAAGGCACTCCTTTGTCTAGGTAGCATGGACAAAATTGTTTGCTCTCATCACCCTACCCAGTTCTCTAAGTTTCCCAAAAGGTCTGGTGCCCTCACTTACATGTTCTCACTCCATGCTTCCACGTACGTACCATATGCCATACCATGAGACCATGAACAGTCCATTCTGGCCAGCTGTGAAACATACTTCACAGTATTTTAGTCATCTGAACACATATGCACAAAACCTGTGCCAGAAAAAAAAAAAGAAAAAAAGAAAAAACCAAACCAAAACAAAAACCACACTGGCCAAAAACTAGAGAAACCAATAAATTGCTATCTCTTGTTAGTTCTTCCTAAACACCAACTGCACAGACCCTCAAGACTGAAAAGTTAAAATAAACGGGGTCATGCTGACCTTAAGGCAAGCAACAGACTTAATTGCTGCAGCAGACAACGATGAATCATACCTAAGGAAACCTCTCATTGCGTTTCAATAGAATGCATTATTAATCACATTGTTTTACAACTGGTACAACCTATGCCAGAAAAAAGCTTTCGTTATCTCAGTGCAAAATGGGAACACTTCAGAGTGTTTCAACTGCTTCTTCATTGCTCTTAACAGTAACGGAAACTGTTGCTGCTTTGTATCTCACCAACGTCTTGTTTTTGTTCAGACACTGCACAAAAGCACCCACTGTTTGTTCAGTCATGCTGTACCTGTGTAAAAATCTTAAATGAATGTTCAAAGACCAGAATTTACAGAATTTCCTAGGTTGGAAAAGACCTTTAAGATCATCTAGTCCAATCATTAACCTAACACTGAGAAGACATTGACTCAACCATATCCCTCAGCACTATGTCTATTTTTTGAGTTTTTTGAAAACTCAAAAGCTACAGCCTGACTGACACTTCTGTAGCTATTAACAGCTCTAACTGTCCAAAGCACTTCCTTAAGAGTCTTCCTTCATCTCTAGTAATTGTCGCACTGGCAAAAAAATCTCCAAACCTCCAAACTGAGTAACATCCATTTGAGTGCTTAGAAAAACAGCTCTGAAGAACTCTCAACTTTCCTCGCTCCCATTGTGAAAGACCTCATATGCCGATCCATGTGATGCGGGATGCTGTACAGTACATTGGGTCAGGAGACAAGATGTGCCACCAACTTATACCTAGGGAACAGACACTTATATTCTGTTGCAAGTGTGAACTGAAACTACTTGAACAAGTCTTATGCTCGGTGTGCGTGATTTGGTATGCTTGCTTTAATCCACTGCTTTCAAAGACGCTGCAAACTATTAAAGTCACTTAGACAATTTCCACTGACATTGCTATGTTTTGTACCTATTTCCCAAACCACCATTTATATATTATCCCAATCCCTATATACTCTTGGGAAGGAATCATGTCCATGTGTACCAAGCACCAGACTCTCTAATTTCTCTTTCGATATATCATGTATCATAATTCCTGAATACTTCAGTAGTTAATAATATCACCCTTGGAGAACCACAGGAAAGTAAGGTTATGTTCTGCCTCCATTCTACTGATGGGAAATTACAGTCTGAAATGATATAGCATAGTTCCTGTGAGCTTCTGAATCATGAATTACAGCTGAAATCCACAGCAAGTAAATATTATCTATACACTTTTAAGAGTCAAATCAAAGTCATACAGGAACTGTGAAAAAGCTCAGATCTGAGTGCAGCTCTCCTGGGATACCTCTCTGTACTGGATCATAATCTGTTCTAGCATCTTATTAAACATTTACTTGTTCAGTTTAAATGCTTCTAGGTGGGTGGAGTTTGGAGGGTGTCGAAGAGTTAATCTATCAATTTCTGTAATTCTATTTGGAAGGCCTAACAATATGGCCATGTAGAAACAAACTTTGAAATAAGTTTTCTGATAAAAAATAGATTCTTTTCCTTGTTTAGATAAACGATGGTAGAATTTCCTTGTAATTTCTAAATTATTGTACGCTATGGACGAGGAAAAATAAAGTGTACGGTCTTCCTGTCTTCTGTCATCTTCATCTACAGTTTCTTAATTGATCTACAATAAGAGATCAAAACCCAGTGAGATCAACAGGTTTTGGGTCAAACCTGACCTTCTTTTCAGCTGAATTATCACAGAGTTTAACCAGAATTTCTGATGATTTTCATTCATTTAGATACTATATGTTCCAGTGAAAATTCAGCATCATGTCACAGAAATTTAAGAAAGAGTTCTCCTCTATAATACATTTAGTTAGTTATACAGCTAGCATCTTACTCTTCTGCTTTGCCAAGCTCATAGTTACCATTTACATGGCTCCATTAGAAAACAGAAGAGACCCTGAAAATTTTTACACTGAAAATTACTCACATCTACAAATGTTAACAGTACTGGAACAATGTAACACTGAAACAATACAAAACACAATGCACATAGATTATCAACTTTCAAATATCACAGAAACATTAGGGTTGGAAAAGACCTCTATGAACATCAAGTCCAACCATCTACCAACATTATCATGACCACTAAACCACGTCCCAAAGTGACACATCTACGTGTTTTTTGAACACCTCCAGGGACGGTGACTCCACCACTTCCTTGGGCAGCCTGTTCCTATGCCTCACCACTCAGTACAGAAATTTTTCCTAATATCCAATCTAAACATCCACTGGTGCAACTTAAAGACATTTTCTCTTATCCTATCACTAGTTACTTGGGAGAAGAGACCAAGAGACCTCTTCTCCAAACTAAACAATCCCAGTTCCCTCAGCCTCTCCTCATAAGACATGTTCTCCAGACCCCTCACCAACTTTGTTGCCCTTCTCTGGACCCATTCCAGCACCTCAATGTCTTTCTTATATTGCAACACCCAAAACTGAACACAATACACAAGCTGTGGCCTCACCAGTGCTGAGTATAGGGGCATGACCACTTCCCTATTGCTTTTGACAGCACTATTTCTGTTACAGGCCAGGATGCTGTTGGCCTTCTTGGCTACCTGGGCAGAATCCATGCAAGTGTTGTCTGCTTTGGGTGTTAGCTATGCCAGAGGTACAGAGGCTCTCACTATGACTCCAAGCAAAGCTAGCTTACATCTATAGGGTTAAGTATAAGCCGTGTAACTACAGCTATACCATAATCTTCCTGGTCTATTCTTCTGCTATGGATTGTACAGATAGGTCCTGCTGAACTGAGAGTTCTATTTTAGTTGATATCTTTCAGGCCAGTGGAGAGAGACCTGGGAGTGCTGGTTGACAACCAGTTGAACATGAGCCAGCAGTGTGCTCAGGTGGCCTGGAAGGCCAATGGCATCCTGGCTTGTATCAGGAATAGTGTGG